>JAAGNO010028616.1:2866-102751 GCA_033439905.1 Ceryle rudis | reverse complement strand
ACTGTAGAGTTCTTTCTGTTTTTTTCCTATCCATTTTCATTAAAGAATATAAAGCCGCAATAAAATGTAGGGTTTTTTTTTGTTTTTGTTTTTGTTTTTTTAATATATATGTGGGGGTTTTTTTCTTTTTTTTTTTTTCCTTCCCTTGCCAAAGGCTGCATTTTGACTAAGTATCCTCGATTCCTCCCATTTCCTGTCCATCCCCAGACAACAACTTTGTGCTCCCTACAACTTTCATTTGGCCCCAGGCACTGTTTCCCCTTTCTTTGCAGTTCTAGATACTTTCAAGTTTTCCTAAAACCAACAATATTATTTCTTAACAATATTGAGGGGCAAATTTAATCGGATTTCTGTGGTCATTTATCTTATCCTTCCTTGTTCCTTTCCTTTTTCACTGGTCTTGGATGTTCTGTGGCCTCTCTCTACATGGCATAGAAAGTGCAGTTAAGCAAATCAAAGCTTCTTTTTACAATGCACTATGTGCACCCCTGGATCTGAACAGCAAATTCCCGCCTCAAAAGACAAAATTCCTCACAGCTAATTGCCAGATGATCAGGAACATAGTTTAAGGTGAAATCAATTTGATGGGACTTAAAAGCTATGTTCTTTCTTTTTATATTTTTCAAGAGTATACAATTGGCTGCACTGAAGTTTTTGTATAAATTAGTAATTTTATACATTGTATCAATCAGGGAACAGATGCAATTAGGTATGTAGGAACAAGTTTCCCATGTAGGTGAAATAGAAGGTTTGATGGTTTGGCTCTGGGACTTTGTAGGTATGTATTAGTTACAAAGTCAAAAGTAAACCTTGTAAATAAACTTGTTCTTAGCTTTAACCTTGAAAGTACCATTTCCTTAATGGTACTATCATATAATCAAAATTAAATTTGTGGGCAAGACTGGGGACATGCACTTCAAGCATATTTCCCTGTTAAGGAAAGGGATCCTTAAACTAGTTCTGCTAGTAATAGGGAATAGTTGATTGTATTTCATTCTTGTAAACTGCATAGATAATCTAATATTGTAAACTCAAAAGTGTCTCACTGTCTAGTAGTTGGAGCACTGGATTAGAAACTGCAAAATTTGGGTTATTCTAGTCTAAGATTTCTGCTGTCTTCCTGTGCTACTTTCAGCTATTAATTTTATGACTTGGCTACAGCTTCTCCATAGTATATTATCAATATAAATAACCTAATCCATACATAGATGAGCTACTTTGCAATCTCAATACAGCCTTTTCAGTAAATTAAGTTAGCCTCAGCAGGACGCTATGCTGTTATAATGTTTCTAGCCCTACTCCTTTTTAACATATTCTGGAGGAGAGATCTAATGTTTTCATAGCTGATGTGATGTTCTCAGTGCAAGTACAGACTTTGCCTTTGAGTGTCTTTTCATAAAACCTGTGGTTCACCTAAACCATTAAGGATGCTCAGAATGGTTTCACCCAAAGTTTGCTTCACCTTAGGTCAGGAAATACAAAACTGACTTCATTATTCTTCGTAGATATGTAGGATTTGGGTGTAAAAGCTGGGGAACAGGTCATCGTCAAACATATACAAGAATGAACTGTCCAGCTTGGAGAAAATGTCATGATTCTTAGAAGACAAACAGCTGACTCAAACCAGGAAAGAAACACACATGTTTTTATCTCTCTCTTTCTTCCCTCTGGAAATGACATCCAGACTGTGGCACCCTGTTCTTTGAACTATTTAATAGATGGGTTCACATGTTACTGCCAATGGGTATTCACTGGGTCACAATGGTAAGTTGAGTGGTATTTCCATCCACACTTGTGCAACAGCACATGAATGCCATATACTATTCCTAGATCTATATATAATCTTGTATATATCATAGGTGATGCTGATACAGAAACTCATTAAGGCTCAGTCTGTCTGTCCTCATATTTGTGAAACTTCACTGAAGTGGGAACTTTGAGCTGAGATCAATAGGAGGATCAGGCCATAAGAGAAGAGCTGAAAAGCCCTATCTATAATTTACTACATTAGGAGTGGAAAAGAATTAATGTAGGTTTTGAATGATGTCTGGTATTCTTAGAAAAACATAATAATAAAACAATCACCTGATGCCTTCAAATTAAGTGTTTTCTCTGGTAGTCTAAGCATTTACCTAAGGCTTCTAAATTTATTTCCTAGCCTGACCAGCCTAGTGACCTTTCTGAAGTTATTTATATTGTCTTTATATTTGTATTCAATTACTCAGCATAAATCAAAATGAGAATTCAAGGCCCCCTTCAGCTTTATCAGTATGCAATGAGCCTGATCCAAAGTCTGCTGAAGGCAGCAGATGGGACCCCATTGACATTAGCTGACTTTGACTCAGAGCATCATATACACCACACCAAACTCTGGTCCCCTGTATAATGCATTCCAGTTCAGCCAAGTGACAAGTCATATGAGTTTGGTATTCATAAAAAGAAAACAAATGTTCTGTTAGGAACATAATTAAAAGATCCTGGTTTGTTGCAGATCTATATGCTGTGTCACAGAGTTACGTGCTTCACCCACTGCAAGAAGTTCAGGAAAACTGGGCCTCCCATAACACCTCCTGCAGCAGTATCTTTAGATCTCGTAAGATCACTATCACTTCTTTGGTTCACTACTGATATCTTTTTAACCTGTTAGATGGCCAGAGGGGAGCAGTGTATTATAACTAGTGCCAAGCTGCAGGAAGAATGCTCTCCATGGAGTATTGATATGATCTTTCTCCTCTGTTCAGGTGTTTATTTTCAAAAAATGTATGAAATATAATTAATTTTGATACTTCTAACCTGAACTGGGATAAAATAAGTACGTCAGCCTGGGAATAAATTATTTACTGAAGGCTCAAAGGCAGTGGGTGATGTGGCCAAAGGAACTGGTCACTAGACTCAAAGTCATATGGAGGAGAAACAGATGGTAAATAAGCAGTATGATTGTATAAGATTGATTTCTGCTAAATACTTTAATTCTCTGTGACAACTGTGGGCCAGGTAATTACTGGCCTTTTTATGATGGAAAACAACTGTTAGGGTTACTTTGTCCTTTGTTAAGCCATGTGAAGGTGTAGGAAACAATTTGTAATTCTGCTATGCCATCCTGCTTCAGGAAAGGTGGTGCAAAGTCAATGTTTTTATGTTTTATTTATCCTTTCATGGAAAATCCTCAGATTTTCCTCAGTTAGATAAGGTATGCTGTGTTTTGGTGCTCTTTGGGCAGATGATATCACCCTAGAATGGACAGGAAGATTTTTTTGTTGTTGTTGATACATGGATAATGTTTTCTGGTGGAGTCGGTAACATCATAGACTGTTCCCTGTCTGCAGTGCCTATGTTATCAGTTGCCTGTATAAATCCTTCATGTTTTAACTGGGACAAAATGACCTAAGATATTCTCCAGCCATGAGGTCACAGATGAATTTTCTAACTCTGATTTTTATAAGTTTAGCAGACCTAGTAGGAAAAGCCTATACCCAGCACTTGGATGTGTCTCCTGAAGCTTTAAGGTAATGTGTATTTCACTTTGCAGTGTTTGAAGCCTGATGAATACAACATGCTCAATTTGTTAAACTATGCTTTTGTGCCATTTAATATATTCTTATATTTTTTTCTGGGTACACAACCTAAGAAGGAAATACGTCATCAGCTATGCTAAAACCATTGAAATATCTGGGAAAGAAATTGTCCTTGAGCCTCAACAAATAATCTTTTTAAAAGCATTGCACGCTAAGAATTCATTTAAGATATGATCCCCAAGAGGCCACATGTGAACACTGTGCCATCCTAACTTATCTTTTCGTGACTATTAGGTTGATAATGGGGATTCCTCTGCACAGTCATTAGGCATTGTTGTCAGTCTTGAGCCAGTTTTATGACCTGTGTCCAAGATGTACCCTCATTCTCATTAAAGCTTTAAAATAATCCATTAATCACTTGCTTTGTTTCCCCAGCTTTTCTGACTCTTTACAGAACTTTAAAATGTTGGTATTTTTCAGATGACAGAGAGCTAGCATAGCTGGAACTGTGATCCATTCTTGGTTCAACAACTGGAGTTTTTAAGCTATTTCTATTGTGAGCACCAGCTTTCAACAAGCTAATCCAACATATCCAAATGACTGTTGAATCCCATCAATATGAAATCTCTCCTGTGTCATACTGGCAGTGCAAGTATGTAGGATGAAACCATGCAGCTTAGCTATTGTTGTTATCTGTTAGAATATGCAGTCAGTGTCCATGTAAATACTTTGCATCATTTCTAGAATATAGAGAAGATAGGGTGACATTTAAGACTTGCAAAAGACATTTCTCATTTTAAGTTTATATTATGGTTTGGTTGGTGAAGGTTTTAAGATGACAGCTTCCTCCTGACCAACTTTCAAAGCTCTCCTAATCAGAAAATGAGAGTCAATCTCTCTTGATTTAAAAGAAAAAAAAATTGATGCACAGCACACTGAAAGAAGGAGGTAATAAGCATTTAAAAATCATAGTAAAAATGTATTAAGGGTCCAACACCAGTACGTTGTATATTAGTAGTCCTTGTTTTAGTGAACTTGGTAATAAACAGACTATTCTGTTCAAGACAGCACAAGAATACAGTGAAATAAAAAAGTTCAGGCAAATAACTTCTGTTACTAGTTCATATTTCCCTGTCCTGGAAGTGTAACAGCTTGGGTAAATGCAGGTAGACTCTCAACCCTTGTCTTTTCCTCACTGATTTCTAGCTATAGCCTACTGGTATTGGAATTAGAAACTGTCTGCACACTCTGTTCTCCATTTGGCTGACAAAGTACTAAGAGAGCAAAATGTAGGTTATTTCACTTTTCAACATGGGTTGTCACCCCCTAAGTTTGCTGATATGGTGGCACTGGTCTGAAGTGTCTCTATTAGAGTTTTTTAAATAGGGCGAAAGTGGATGAGTATGTTCTTTGCAACTCTTGTATCAGCTGTGTAGTGATAGTTCTCCATTTACGTGCATTCCCTGATCATTAGTTTGATCACTACCTAATGCCTGATCATTCTTCCTACAGAGCTTGCTGTTTTGTTAAACTGCTTCACTAGTACTGTGAGTCTCTAAAGCTGTGTTATTTTCTCTTGAGAAAAGAAAAAAGATCAGAGATATGCCTACTCAAGCAGAAACTGTATTCTCCTTTGTAAACCTCTACTCTTGTGTACATATCAAATTAATAAAGTTGCAACACCTGATGAAATGACTGATGCACAGCTACTTTTGTTTATAGATATTGCCATCAGTTTGCACGTTAATAAACAAAGTGAGTATTTATGGCAATCATATTCAATCCTTCTCTCAATGGATCAGATCTGAACTGTGGGAGGTTGGCCCACTCTTGATGTTTCTGCTTTCCACCAATGTTTAGAAATACACCAACTTTCCTGAAAAAAAAAGCACCCTTACAATATATTGCATGCTTCCAGGCACCAGCTGTCTCAAACACATCAGCTGTGTACAGATGCCACATGACCTTGTTACTCACCTATCAACCTATTTCTGTCTCTCTGTTTGTCTCAGGTATTTTTAATGTGTCCATCACCATGGTTTTTTATGCTCCTTAGTGCTTGTCCCTTAACTGTTTAGTGAGCCTAGCTTTTAATATTCCTGTGTTTCAATTAAATCTTTCTTGCTTTCAGACCCCCAGTGAAGACAGTGGAAGAATTTCCATACATTTTAAACAATCTTGGATCATTTTTTAGACCACAGAGTGACTTTACTGTCAGTTTTAACTATTTTGGATTATACTTAAGAGATATCAAGAACAAAATTGCCTGATGTGATCTCATAAATGGTAAATGATAAACCAACTTTTTTTGAAAAGTGATTTTGCTATGAACGTTAATGTGGACAAAACACTGCTTATTTATTTTAACTTTTCTTCACTTGGTTTACAGCTGATGGCAATGATAATTTGCAATCCCGATTCATCTCTTCATTCTGTATTTGTTAACATTGCTGTCAATCTTCAATTCTTTAACAGAAGTTTGATATTTACTGAATATTCTAAACGTGTGGGATTATTGATGGCATGGTTTCCATACACAGATTGGAAATACTGTACTTCTACAGATCTTAGTCTGTTTGAGAACCTAGCATGGCTGGGACTTTAGGTGCTTAACAAATAATGGTGGATTAATAAGTAACACCCACCCATCTTTGTGGTTAATGAAAGCCATGTACTTGTGTTATGAAGTGCACCTGCATTATGACATTATTATGATGACAGTGGTCCTGATGTTTTTAAAACTAGAAATTATTTAATAGAAAACTAACTCAGTCAAATGAAAACCATTAATATTCAGTTTATTTTACAAATACAGAGAGTCCAGTTTTGGCTCAGCACCTTTAAGAAATTGGATCTGTTTAGATTTGAGGAGCAGATGGAAAGAGCTAGCATTTATCATACTTACAAATTTTTATTACAAACAATGCTAGATATCTGTACCGTGACTTTCTTGAGAACACTGATGTGCCACTCACTGTCATAGGCCCCATTCTTATGGCTTCTTGAGATTGAAATGTTGTGAAATTTTTCACTTCACTGAGTTATTCTCATTTCTGTGGCAGGTTAATGGTGATATTACTATCCTCAGAAGTTCCCAGTTTATAGGACTGTCTTATAGTCAACAAGATAAACTAGAAAATTATTTATTTTGTGTTTTCCTATTGTGGTTCTAGCCCTCAGATTGCATCTAGACCACATATTCAAAGTTTTCTCAGCAACAATGAAGGCTAGGATTGCCATTAAACAAAGAAACAAAGCCCATTTAAATAAAGATTAGTGAGAATTATATGTTATAATCTTCTTGAATTTGTCATCTATGACTAAAAAGAAAATGCTGATAACATAAGGTTTGAATAAAATCAGGAAAACTAGTAGTGATTAGTTCACTATTAGTAACGGACTGTAAAAAATCACTTTACCTCAGGAGATCCACAGTCAAATCTTGCATGATCATGAAAATTCTGCATTCTTCCATGATCATAAAATTCTGGCCCCAATCCATTTTGAAAGTCAAGGAAAATTTTAAAGATGGCTTTGCTAGAGCCAACATTTCTAGCTTTATACTTAGAATATGTTTCTTCAGGCTGCTTTTGTTTGATGGTTCTGGATCATATTTACTTGATAAATTACTTGTGTTGATAACAGAGGAGACAGAATGGTGTTGCTTCCTGCTGTCAACACTTTACACATCCAGATTCCCCAGTTCCTGGCACTGCTGCCTTTCCTGCCTCTATAATACATTCCTTGGATCTGCAGTGGCAGGACTGAGCTCTGGATACTGGGTTATGGTGTCAACAAAGTTCATGTGGTCACAGTGTAATGCCAAATGTAGTAGTGCCTTCTGCCAGTGATGCTTGGCCAATACTATGGATCTATCTCCCTGATTGATTAGGTGACACATATCAGATACAAAGTTAATCTCTGAGCAGAACACTCACACTGGATATTATTCCTTTTCTTCTCTTGTTAAGCTTTCATAAGCTAGAATGGTCATGTATGACAGACTATTGCATTGGATGAAAATCATTACTCTTTCATCAGCTAGTCCTGCTTTTACAGTCCTGCTGATGAATCCTTAAAGGTGTAGACTGTGCTAATTTTCATGGATAGCACTAGGATTGTATTTAATGGGACTGTCCATAGATAGGGTTTGCAAATGCACCTACTACATCTTAGTTTACTGTTAAATCCCTAATCACTTAAACTGACCTTTCCAGTTCAATGAGCTACTACTCTGAAAACCCTGAAATATTTAGCCAAGACACCTAGCCCAAAGTCTATTCTAGCCCATCAGTATCTTATTGCCTGCCAAAAAGTTTACTTTCATATTATAAAATAATTTTTTTATCCTATTGTGTATAGCCTGCTGTCCCTCATGTTTGTGACAGGAAAAGAGCAAAGTCTGTACTCTTCAAATTCACTGGGGTTGGAACATTTTGTACTGTCTTGGACTTAATTTTCTTAGGAATATGATTCAAGTTTTGAATGTAAGAGAGCTGCAGAGAAGCAAAATTTACCCAATTTGATTTTTGGTCTCATGCATAGTCCATGTATAATTGCTATGCATCAAAATGTATTGAACTAAATGTTGGATATTCTCTGATAGTGAATCAAGTGCTTGTATAGATTGACAAATGTTGTATCTTTCTATATCTGGAAAACTCATAAGATACATGAAATAAGAAAAATGTATAAATACATTTAAAAAAAATATTTATGTTGTTACTGAATACTTGTTAGCCTGCACCACCACCAATTCAGATGTTAGGGTGAGTAAATTGGGTTACTCTTCTGGCCATCAATATCTAGCAGGTTTCTAAATACTTATCTACAAAAATATTCCCCAATATGGCTACTCCATATGTTCCCTTAGGTGCTGACTTATGAGTTTAGACATTTACTATACTATCATAAGAGCTGCATGCAATGATCACCCATTGATGTGTTTGATTAGAATACTTTCAACATTAATCTTTATCAACATGTAAGCTAACAAAAAATCATAAATGACTCCTTTTTTTTATTGAAAAAGGTATTGCTCTCTCAACCATATTATTTTCTTTTCACTTCCCTTTTAGTTACACACTGCAGGTGAAAAAAAATCCAGAATTTGAAGTGGAATCAATATAATGGCAAGTGTAAAAAAACTCAGCAGAACAGTGATCACTGCCTTTTGTTGCTGGTCTGAAATCTCACTCCTAAATTTTTGATAGCATATAATGTAGATGCATTATTGAAGAGTTAAGAAATAAAAGTTTGTTATATAATGACAAGAGTTGATCTTTCTTTTATAAATAGATAGTAGATTTTATGAATCTTACGAGTAGGACTTTTCTCGACATTTGCAGAAATAGAATATTTTCTTTATACATTTTATAGCAAAAAATACAGTTAGAGATTGGGCTATTTCCTTAAGAGTAGATTTATGACTGAAACCCCTTAATTTCAGATGTAAAGTGGCTGCATTCATAAACGGAGCCGTGAATTCTTTTCCATCTGAACTTATGTTCTTTGATTTTCACTGAATGACTGACCATTTCAGCACGCTCTCCTGATCATATATAATTCAGTCCTTGACCATGACAAACCAATCATTCACAACTGACCCTTGAAATTAATTAATGCCAATCACTGCTATCAGTCAAGAGACATTCTGAGGGATTTCAAAAGAAGAGATTGATGTTACGTAGAGCTGAAGGTAGATGTGGAAAATGCAGTCAGTCAGTGAATTTCAGAAGAACTTAAATTACATTTATAGATTGCTAACATCCTTTCTAGTACATGTAGTTACAGGATGGTAGTCGTCAATGTATACTAAAGCTGGAACAAGTGCTCAGTGTGAAAATGCTAATTTTCAGATACTTATATCTTGAAAACCATAGGTGGTCTTGGCATGGAAAATAACATGCTACCTCCAAATTTGAATCTCTAAAGCATAGCAGGAGGCAGATCTAACCAGCACTGTGACCATATGTGTTTGGGATTTCATACACAATAATTAATTTCCATTCTGTAAAAATGAATAATTTAATGTAACATCCCACATCAAGAGATGCAAACACAAACTGATAATTTAAAAAAAAGCCACTGAACAAAGTTTTTTCCTGATCAAAAGCAACTTAAAATGTTACAAATAAAAATAAAATTAAAAGAAAACTGCTTTTATTTCTTAACATAAGAACCTTATTATGATAGTCTCTTGGCAATTTAAAATCTTGAAAGATGTTAAATTGAATAAAGGGCATAGGAGGAATATGTAATCTGCTAATGGATGCTATCTGTATATGCACCTAACATCCATGATCTTTTCTAACCATGTTTCTACTTGAAACCATGTGTCCTCTTTCCTGTTCAGTTTATATGTGAAGATGAACCATCATCAAAATACTCAGTATTTTTACCTAAACTCAAAAAACCTGACACACTACAGGGATAAGTCTTTTCATTGAAACAGTGATAACCAATAGGCTTTAGTGTCATTCTCTAAGACAAGACAGCTTAATAAAAGCCTCTGGAAATTATCATTCTGGTGTCAGATGATCAACATCAGTGCTGTTGTGTCATCTGGGGGGCTACTTTCTCAGTGAAATGAGAGGTAAAGCATGTATTGTCAATTTCTATGTCTGCTGAGAACATATTCACACCAAACTATCCAACACGTGGTACTTGTATAAAAACATGTCATGCCAAATCTTCTCTGAAGTGATACTTGAAATTTCTAAAAAAAACCCCTGCTAGCTGATGCATTTGTCTCCTGTTTACCACATTCAGCTGCCACTCCAGCTCTGTCCAAGAGCAAAATAGCCTTTTTTTTTTCCAAATAAAAAACCAAGTCAAGTTGAGAGAGAAACAATAACTGAATCTTTAGATTTTAATTTCTCTGCTAGCAGAAGATTGACTACAAATCAAAACCACGTGCCAGCCTGGAAGATTTTAGCCACCAAAACCTGTTGACTGGTGCTGAAAGGGGGTTTCAGAAATTCAGTTAGGCTCCTAGGCACATTTCAAAATCCCACTAGATGCCAGTCTGACTACATATCTCAGAAAAAAATATGGTCCTTGAGAATGGCCTCTAATCTCTAATACCTGTTGGATCTTGATCCAAACTGGAATTAGGCCTGGATCCAGATCTTACTGTGCAGCTAAAGCTTCCCGTAGCTGCTAATAACAGAGTAATCTTTCTTGCAGGGTAGTGGGGGCTTCTGAGAGATATGTGTGCCTTTTGAGGTGACTTGCAGAGGGTATATCACGGAACTGATGGCTGTCAGTCAAGAAGAGGATATTCTTCCACCGTTCTCTGCTTTGGGTATAAGATTGCATTGTATTAATAAAGAACACCTATCAACAAGCAAAGAAAAGTATTCATTACTTCATGGGTAAAACAAGTGTTTGTTTGACTGGATATTTGTGACACAATAGCTGCTTTTTATCTTTCAGAGCAGCATAGCTAGAAAGGCAATCAGGGACCAGACTTCCAAAGTCCAAAGGTAGACACAGGGGCTAGCTGTGCTGTGCCACTCCTGATGTCTTGGTAGATCACAATTTTTTTGCACTGCGTGTAAAAAAAGTCAAGTGGAAGGATGTTGTTAATCATGACATTAATCCTATTACAAAGTTTTGGCTTTTTTCAGGCAATGCTTAAAAACTTGTCTCCCATGCTCTTCTACTTGCAATATCATCACTGACATCTGTACTTTTTAGGCAGCAACAGTATTGACAGACCCGCAGTCCACCAGAAACACTAGTTAGAATTTATTTACATTTATATTACTTAGTTATTTTTTCCTATATATGCTGGTTTGGCAAAGAATTAGCAATGTAGTGATTTTTGGCAAAATTTTCAGTGAGGTGGTTCCTTAGTTTGAAAGTTGACTATTTTGGAAAATAAAAAATAACTTGAAATGTTATCATGCCAGATTTAGTTTCTGTATTGAAGAACTCAGTAGAGATGATTATGAGAGAAGAGACTTCCCACCAGGTGTTTCTGTTCATCTCTCAGAGTTTTCTAGATACCAGGAGGCAATGTAATGTAGTGTTACTGCTACTTTTAAGATAACTTAGGTACCAGACATTCTAGTTTACTAGACAGCTGCCCAGCCACAGCTGTAGATTCCTCAGTGGCAGGATACTGTTTTTTCTGTGCTGAGCTCCCTAATGTTCTGGGTATACTGCCAGGACAACCCGAATAGGTTTACATGTCCTTTCATTGCAGTAGACTTATATTGTGTGTGATTTCAGTGAAGATGTACTTCTAGCTCACTGATGTCTAGTGCTACCAGACTGAGTTGAAATACCCCTAAGACAGCAAAGTGGGAAGGATAAATAATGGGTTTAACTAATGCCTTTCAGGACAACTTATCTCAACAGAAGGTCTGTTGTCCTTCTGCAGGTACTGCTTTTTGCAGCTCTGACTCTTGTTAATGAGGCTGCAGCTTGCTTTTGTCTACCCCTGGTTTCCGGTGTCTGGATTGGTTTGAGGTTGAGAGTGGTTTCCTGTCTCTGTGGAGCTCTGGGGTAGTCTAATTGAAACGACATGTCAGCAAATATGTGTCCAGTGTGGCTAGGGAAAGAGCCAAGGTCCAGTTTTCTACAGCAAAGCAAGTGAATATAAAAATCTCCATAGAAATAGAAGAAAAATCAATAAGCTGATGTTTGATGTGAACAGCAAAATTTTTGTTCTGCTAGGAAGGATGGGAAAATGCATGACAGGGAGTACAAGCCTTCTACAAGAAGGGCAAGACAAGGAAAAGAAGAAGGGGATTTAGTGACAGGGGAAAATTTGTTCATTAATTGTCTTCTTGGTTACTTTGAACTTGACTCTACACAAATGAAGAAATAGAACTGAATGAGGAAAAATACTATATCTATATTTCAAGTACTCAAGAATGAATCAATAAGAAACAGCTTCAAGTTCAAATGCTAAGCAAAGGAGTTATTATGAGGATAATTCAAAGTATTGCTCAGTGTAATGAAGCAGGGGGTTTATTTTGGAGAGTTAAGGAAACCATGACCACTGTGTGAAGAATGTATCCCTTCTTATGATTTAATTGAAATTCCACCACTATTACTTTTCAGCTACCAGTGTGTTGGATGCAATATCTTCTTTTTGACATATTTTAAGAATCCCAACAGACAGCAGGAATCCATTGTTTCATGCAAAATGCATATGTAAAAACAAATGATGGACTTGGTCCAAAGGGACTGACAACCTAAGGCTTGGATCTTGCATTCTGTTAGTTAGAAACATAAGACTACTCATGTTTTTTCCTACACAGAGTACACTCTTCCAAGGAACTTTTTATCTGCATGCAAAACTAGGGCTATGTCTAAGTCTTGTCAGATCATACATCTAAATGCACAAGTTAAACAGTGGCAATTTTACTCTTACATTTTTACTGATGGAGAAGTAAAGAACATAGTTTCATTGATACATCTCTTCAGTTCAAATTCCAGTTGCCCATGTTGTCTAGTGTGGTCCAGGCTACTAAGGAGTACTGTCTTCCCTGGAGAGAGAAATGTGGGAGAGCATATTGGTGCGTTGGAGAGGGTCTGAGATGTGTCTGGGACTGCCATACTATGGTGCGCCTTCATCCCTGAGGTATGTGTCATAGCTGTTCACTTGGATTGGGAAGTTCACCTTTTGCCCTTACCTAGAGTTCCTCTGAGGTTTTCTGCTTTCCCAGTCACTTTTTCTAAATCTCCCAAATCACAGTTTACCACAGCATGGTGGCACAGTGATTTCAGCATGGAGGACAAAGAAAGGAAATAATTGAGTCCTTTATATATGTCTGTTTGATAAGTAGTCTAAGTGTAAAGAGATGGGAGAGAACATCTGGGAGCTCTTCTAAGAGATATGTGACAGGTTGTGGCCTGCATTCACCGTCTTCAAGGTAAGAACCAGTTTTGACTGTAGTTTTGCCTTTCCACCATGCATAGGGTTACTGTAGTCTTTATGTAGGTGAGATGAATTTGAATTTCAGTGCCTAAACTACAGATAAATCAAAGGAAGAATATGAAATCAAACCCATATCTCCTTTGTCTCAATCTTAGGCACGTGAACAACTGTCCTATGTTCTGTTTCTTTTTCTGAATGGTAAAAGTTGAGATGGGTTCAAAAGAGGCTGGACAAGTTTATGAAAGAGAAATCCTTCGAAGGGTGATGAATTTGTAGAAACCACATCCAACTCTGGAAGTCCCCATACTGAAAACAGTTGGTGTCTGAGAATGTATTAGGTGGAAATATTACATATGCTTGTTTGCCCTACTTGTCATCTTCCTTAGCCAAGACTATAGGTTTGTTTTGTTTTGTTTTGTTTTGCTTTTTTCACATTGAGGTTGTGAGAGATTCAGATTCCCTTTCATTTCTGTTATAGATAAAGTCACATTCCTTCTGTTGCCATAAAAAAGATGTTTTTGATATTATTCTAGATCCCCTTTTTTTCACACCAGAAGACAGCATCACAGACTGCACTGGAACATGTTCTTCATTAATGCTTCCTTGAAGGTGGTGTAGATCGTCTCAGTCTTCTGATTCTGACACAGATTTGAGATTCACTAGTGCTGGAGGAGGCCCAACCTGTACTATAGCTCTTGACCCTGTGCTTTACTAGGGAAGACCCTTGCTACCAATTCACTACCATCAGGCTTTTTTTTTTTTTTTAAATTTCTTCTTGTCTGGTGGGCTCTATAACTTTTTTCTTGGACATCTTTTTTGACCAGGTTCTGCTGTGCATCATTCTATTATCCTTTGGATTGATTTGGAGCTGGGCATGGGGAAGGAGGCCCCTGATATCTGAAGAAGACTTGTGACCACTGGAATGGTCAACTACTCTATGGACCTCACTGCCTGACAGGTCTTTTGTCCTACCCAACATGATTATTGCCTTCATGCTTTGGAATGCCTCAATCTGTTTATTATTTTAGCAGGGGTTTCTGTTTTTCTACTGTATCTTTCATGGCAGTGTAAGCATTATGAGCTATGGGAAGCCGAGGCATTATTAATGCAAATATAAAAGGGGGCAAAGTATTCTGTGGTTCTGTTCAGGCCTGTACTATCCTATGCCAAGATTTAAAGACCTGTTTGTACCTTGTTAAATCCAAATGGACTTGCAATTGTGAAATAACGAAACTGAAAATGCTGCTGTTAGAAGGATGAAATAGATTAATGTTTCAAGCCTTTCCACGCCACTATGGCAGATATTATTTTCTTCTGTTTGATCAATATATTTTAAGAAGAGTTTGCTGTTCCTTTTCCCATTAGGGTCATATCACTTTTGTTCCTCAATGAAAATCTTTGTCAAGAGCAACAAGACATTAGACCAGAGTTGTGTTGTATTCTTATAGAATTTTTAACAGTCTCATTTCCTTCAGAACCTTCCACAAACCAATTCAGACTTTGAGTCAGGTCACAGATGTAGAAGTGGTTAAACTGGCAAATATCTCAGTAACTCAGACATTAAGTATATGCACATGATTGTTATTGTGTAGTAAAAAGTTATACTGTCTAAAGATATTCTTCTACTCTGGTGAATAAGGAGTTAACTGCATGGAAGGTGGGTCTTGCTTCTCGTTGAGCAGATGTGGGATATGGAGTAATGATAAAAAAGTCCCTGTGAGACAGAGGAAGACAGTATTTGGCAAATTAACCTGAGTTTTAGGAAACCATCTAGTCAATCTGGATGATTACCAGATTGAACTCCTGATTTTGGGAGTTTAGCTATTCTGCACCCTGCCTCCCCATTTTTGTTTGTTTGTTTGTTTTGTTTTGTTTTTTCCATCTGATAACATTTTGCTTTGATTTCTGGTCATAAAGAATGTCCCAGGAATTATATCTGAGCTTGACTGAATCTGTTTTTTCTGCATCATTTCACTTGCTTACACTACACAAGCCAATGTTTTGGCTGATTTTATCAGCCAATGTTTTTGGCTGATTTTACCTCTTACCTGGTAAGAGGACAGGTTAGTTTAGAAAAAAATGGAGATCAAATAAATTAATACAATTTTTTCTTGTAACAAGAATAGAATGGGTAGGAGTAGGAAACCCTTAAGAGCCGTTATTGATAAGGTTATGTAAATGAAGTTTAATTGCCAACCCACTTTTGCTAAAACACAGATTTTCTCTTTCTCCTGACAGGTAAAATTTTTATTAGTTTTCACTTGCTTTTTAATGGGCTTGTTTATTTGTTTGTTTCCAGTGTCTGTTTTTTTATTATTTTATTTTTTAATTGGCAAATGTCTGGGAGATACATCATGCCAAACCAATGGACTTTAAAGGTCAAGAGAACTCTTATGCTTTTAGTTCCTTTCATGAGAGCTCTGAACAGCAGGCACAGCAATCTCAGCATGCACTCAACGATATTTCCTCACAATGTAGCCAGAAACTGCATGCCTGCAGGGTAAAACAAAATTATCAGTGTTCCCCCATGAATGTCCTACACCTTGAGAGGCTACGGCTAGCTACAGAGCAGTTAGCTGCATGGCTGAGCACTAGCAGTAAATGCTTACTTCAATTGTGGCAACTGCCACTCAGAAGGGTTGCACTTAATCTTGAAGGATAGATGTCTCAAGACATCTCCCCGAAGTGACACAAAGTCTCTGGATGCAGGAAGGAGTGCTGAAGGGTTCTCTTTGTAGACAGCTTCTCTTTGAAAGTGGGTTAAGTGGAGAGAATAAGCTTTAGTCCGTATGTCTAATGAAAATGGCTAATGAATGCACAGGGAAAAAAGTGAAACCCGACAGCATAGAAGAATAACAATAACATAAGAAAACACCCTTTTCACATTTTGCCTATTATTATTAATGGCAATGCACAAATGTTTGCAGAGTTGTTTAGAAACTATTTTGATTAAGCCATGCAATATAGCTGATGAGAATCCAGAATTCAACATCTACAGAAATTTCTTTTATGACTAATACTCCTAAAAGATATGGCCTAGGGGAGAGGGAGAGTAGGTGAATTCCTGCTCCCTGTGGACCCAATGAGGCCTTCTGGACACCATCACTATCCCTTCCTGATTCAGTCAGAACCTGTTGCTAATCATTATTAACTATCCTGTAAGAAAATGGCAATAGCACTGAGATTCCTTGGAACATAATCAGCAATTAAGGGCAAGTATGAGTAAAATGGGTAGAGTTTTTCAACAACAAAGGATCTAAGGGTCACTATAAGGATTTAGGCTGCAAACTCATCCAGGCAATTTTAAAAATTGTGGAAAAATTCTTACAGTGTTAGAACAAATAGATTCTTAAAGCCTTTGCTAGTATTAGTTACCTTGTGAATTTTAAAAGTATATGCTGAAGGTGTAATAAATACTACTCAACATGATCTGAAGGGAACTTTAGGTAACACTATAAATACACATAGACGCACATGATTCTTTATAAATATATTGGCCTATTTACTATGGTAGTTATCTGTTTAAGACTTGTAGTTATATTAAGTAAAATAGTGTTCCTGGGCTAATACATTTTCAGAGAGCCTATTTGTTTTACTGAAGAATTTATTGCAGCAGTAATAACTGTCAGAGTGAAAGTGTGGTTAAAGTGCTAGAGACATGACCAACTGCAAAGGGTATCTATCAAACTATTGACTTCCTGCCAGTGGTGTTGTGAACTCTTTTGTCATAAACTCAAGCACCCAGAGTTGAAACCTCGATCAATGAAAGGGGAATCTGGTATCCAGCTCTTTTAGACAGAGCATCTCTTCTGTTTGACCCATTACGATACAAATAACAGTTTTTATACAGTGCAGGTTTGATTTACAGCAAGACTTCGGGTTAGCTAGTGACATTTATATTTTAAATAATGTGAACCACGCTTACCATCTGAAAGAGTTAAATACAGAGTTCCCAGTTGCACTCTAATAAAAAGTTTTAGTTTTGTAGCCCACAAATAGAAATTTCATTATACTGTGTAGTTATTTGCCATGCAGAATTTATTTTTCTTTTTTTTTTTTTTAACTTGATGTCACTTTTAGCATTCTGGTACCATGTAGAGTATGGTCTTGTCTGAAAATGCTGCTGACTGCTGTTCCCTCAGCATTCTCAGAAGCAGTGTGCTTGGCGGTGTGCCTCTGTCTTCTATGGACACAATTTACCTATTCACTTTCCAAAGTCCCTCTGTCTTTCAGGACTTCTATTTCACCTGTAGTTAGAAACTTGTTTAAAAATTCTATAATATTCTGACCAAATTTATAGATACAGCATAATAAAAACTTTCTGAACAATTTGTATTTCTAACCTATTCATAAAATCACTTTATAACATAGCAGCAACATAGATATAAGCTGTAGCACAAAAGACATTTCATTCTTGGGATATATGTATATCACAGAGTCACAGAATCATACAATGGTTTGAGTTGGAAAGGATCTTTAAAGATCATCTACTCCAAACCCCGCTGCCCTGAGCAGGGACACCTTCCACTAGACTAGGTTGAGACAAAGCCCCATCCTACATGGCCTTGAACACTTCCAGGGAGGGGTTAGCCACAACTTCTCTGGGAAACCTGCTTGTGTCTCATCACTGTAATTATAAAAGCTATATATATATAACTATGTAATGCATGCTTATAAGTATTTTAATTATGGCCATTCGTGACTAAATGCCACATGTTGTAACGGAGTGTGAGAGAAATTGTAGAAGAACCATGTTAAATATGTGGACTAAGTTTGCTGATGTCTAGGAGGCCTCACAGAGTTTGCTTTTTTAAAAATATAGACAGCAGAAGGACCCAAACTCGCTTCTGATTCAGTTCAAAAATGTGCTTGCCAACTGAAGGCAGCTGAGTCACGCTTTGCTTGCCTGTACAGAATTCCAACTGCGGATTTATTTTTCAAACCAGTAAATCTTCTTGTTGCACATGCAAATCTCCCTAGATGTCTTCTCCTCACTTTTGTTGAGCTCGGACTGGCTTGATGAAGTTGATCAAGTTGTGGACATAGTGTTATTTTCATGTTCTTGTAGGTGTCCTACATATGTCTATCCCATGAATGGGACAACAGGTGATGCTACCCAGGATATTGCACTGTTGTACAGGGTTAGACTGTGTACTTCTCAGTGTAGCAGTGTGAACACTGAAGCCAGTGTTTTACTGCTGCTTTGCGTATATTAGAAACTTCTAGCACAATTTTGATTAATGTGAAGAAATTTGTATATAATTGTTTTTCTTAGTTTAGTGCACCAGTGGAAGTGAAGGGTAGACGTCAACTTGTTTTGTCATTGCTTGCTGCAGTAAATACATTTTGGATGCTGTGAGAAGGGGCTCATTTATATTATGCCTTTCATAAGTGTTTCCTATTTTTACAAGGGGAAATTTTCATTGAAATTTGAATTCTGTGGTGCCATTAGCTTGATTATTACAGTATCATTTCAAAATGTTTTGCTTCAGCACAAGCTTTCACAAACATGTTCCCTTCTCCCACCAGCAAGAAAAATGGCTTAGGTAGATTGTTGCTGTGTGTGTGTGGTTTAACAGTCTTCTACCTCAGAGGAGGAACTTTTCACCTGACTCAGAAACAGAACTTTTTTGTGCCATTTGTCTGAAGCAAGGTGATACATTGCAGCACAGGAATGAGAGAGAAGTTTAGTCCATTCTGGATGTTATACAAAATACAATGCCAGTTTCCATCTCTGCATTAGCCCTATTCCTTGCATGTCATAATAATTTCTTTTAATTAAAAAAGAGCATCTCCAGACACTGATACTGTTTTTTGAAATTTAGATGTATATTCCACTTATGTGATATGTAACACCCTAACACGAAGTGGTTGGTAACACTTTTATGTGTCTTTTTTAGAAAAGTACAAGTTTTTGTATGTACTGGTGAAAGTGATTCCTGCTTTCATTTTAGTAGTTTTACACAATGTAACATGCAATTTTTATCAACAGATGTTGAATTGTCCTGCTGTGCATCCGTTTACCTGCTGCAATCTGAATCTGATTTGCTCATCCTCAGTCATATGATTGTCATCTCTGCGTACTCCATATAATCAGATTCTGTGCTGCTGGGGTTACACACTGAAAATGATGTGTTCCTGCAAAATTGGGCTCTACAATATCTATTGTCATAATGAAGATGAGAAGAGTCATATCCTTTTTTTTTTTTGTTAAATATGTTCTGTTTTTCTGTGTTCTTAAGCACAAAGCAAAAATGGTTTGGGCATAAATATTAACCTTTAAGTGAATTGTTGCCTTGAAATGTGCAAGAAAATTCAAGTCAGTGATAGGATTTATCATTGAAAAGCAGACTTTAGTGCAATATTAACTCCTGCATTGAGAAAGAACACATTTCCTTCATGCTTGTGTTATCACAGCTCTGATCCTTACAAGCCACAACTGGATGCTCCTTCCAGCAAATCAAGATTTCTCTTAACATTTGCTGATGATGTGGTTCAGATGTGCTATTCAGTCAAAAGCAAACATCTCACCATCTCTGAAAAGCACCTCTTCAGGCCCCTGTGCCATTAGCAGAGTATTTTTGTTTTAATTAAAATGAGTGATATGCTACTAGAAAGCATACATATCATGTTTCTTTCTGTAGACTTGAGGCTTTTATGGTTTGGCTTTTAAATTTACTCTGTTTACAATCAATAAAGTGTACTACAGACTCAATAAGACCAAAATTAACTTAACACAATTAGCTATCATTCAAACTTTCTGCAAAGCTGGTCCTTTATTCAATGTTTATATTAAATCACTTGAGTAACTACAAGGTAAGACAGAATATTGTCAGAATATCTGACTATTTCAATCTAAATTATATTATTTTTTCTTCCTCCAAATGGTTTCTGTTTATCCTATAACTTCAGAATTAGGGGAAAAAGAATAGAAAAAGAAAAAAAAAATCTCTTTGCAGCCTGTGTTTTGTTATGATCTTTACTCGGGTGCCAAATCTGAGCCTACTGACTGCAGTCCTCGTCTGGACGTGAGTCATACCTGTGCCTCCTGACATGGGAAGCTTGAGGACCAGCTCTGAAATGTGGGGAGGTATTTTAGGGTGAGCTGAGGCAGAGCACACAGCCAATTTTCAGACATGTTGGCTTTGGTGGTCCCTGGGGGTGCTCTCCTTGCCCCAGCAGGAGAATTGGGCTGCCAAGTGGGGCGCCACAAAAGCATGTTCTTCTGCCCCAACATGGAGGATGCACACCAGCAGCTCAGGAATGGGTGCAGAGCAAGAACCATAATTTGGCCAGCCCTCATCAGAAGCTAAACAAGCAGCTGTGTTGTTTAAAGCTTCAAAAATTGTCTTTCCTCTTTCTTTAAATAAACGTTTTTGTTGCCTTGGCCAGCACTGACAAACTGTACTGAGAACTGAGTGATAAAGTAAACAGTGTGAGTGATGTTTATTGCTGTTCTCAAATAATGATAGCAATTTCTTAAATGATTTTTTACCTAAATGGTGTTTTTCTAAAATCATGTAGGAGTTCAGGCTGATATTAAGACCTAAACTGATGCCAGGGGAGTTGTGATTTGTTACAGAGATCATATATTTTATTTCTAAACCCACATTTTTTCTGGAACTCAGCGAGTATGCAGAAGATTGTTATTGTTAACATTCACCCACATTCAATTTTGTAGATACTTAACAAGTCTTTTAAAACTAATGACTTTACAATTGAAAGGAAATATGTAAATAAGGCAGTCACAATAAACCTTATAGATTAAGGATAATTACATTTATCTGTGTGTTTTTTTCTTTTTTTTTTTTATCTTCCATTTTATAAACAGAAAACAAAGCTAAATAAGCAGTTAAAGAATGATACTACTTCTTTCTGGTATTTTTGGTCACTTTATCCATAATTTTTAAAAGCCTTTGTTTCAGTGTTTCAGCTGACAGAAATTGAGAAAATATGCATGGATAGAGTGTTTCAGATGCTAAATTAAATGGTGACATGTAAAAAACAGTGTATATATTTCTAGCCTGGAGCTCCCAGAGTTACTGTACAAAATTCCACATTAATATCTTACTCAGTTTCTGTGATTATATCCTTTATATCAGTGAATGTCATGGCTGCCAGGTAAAATAAAACCATCCTATGTGTCCTCTTAGAATTATGCCAAACCTAATAACGTGTGAGAGTTGGTCCATGTTTCTTCAGAGCTGGCAATGCCAGCCCATCCTTGCAGACTAATGTGTAATCAATACATCTTTCACCAACAGCCAGAGCCCTAGTCAAGCATGCAGAGATGCCAGTCAATAAATCATCGCCAGAGGTCACCGCCACAACAGCTCGGCATCCCTGAGTCACGCAGCTTCACCTTGGACCTGGCCACACATCTTCAGGCTGCCTGGCAGCCGTGGGTCGGCGCAAGGTCAAGTTTATGCCCAGGGGGGTATTGGTCTCTCAGATGCTGTTTTGCTGTTTCTGACACTGACCATTAATTCTCCTCTGTTGCCATGTTAACCCTTCCCCGTTAGTCCCTGCACAGCCTCAGCCAGGCCCAGTCACCCTGGGGAAGGATGTCTTCTCTCAAATCGGCCCCTACAGAAGTCCTGTTTTGCAACTACTGTTCCTTTTCCAGATAGAGAAAGTAGGAGGCATTTCTTGTGGCTTGGCAGAAATTTCTGAAGTCAGTAAGGTCTGCAAATGCTTGTGTAAGTCATGTCCAGGGTGTCTAGTCTGACACCCAAAAATGGCCCAAATCAGTGAGTTCACCCCACAGGGTGTCAGAAGTGATGTTTGCCAAATATAACATGCCATTAAAGCTACAGGCTTGGAAAATGAAGAGCAATATCAAAGTTCCTTGAGGATAACTTAACTTTTTGGTCTTACTCTCCAGTAGTTTAAATAAATATATGACCTCAGTATCTCAAGGACTCACCTAAAATTCACAGTGAAATAAATATAACATCATGAAGCATCCTTGCACTACCCTTATCATCCTCAAGTGAGCAAAAAGTACTTATCAAATTACTGGGAAACCTTGCTCTCATAAGATCTGTAAAATCTGAAACCTCATTTGTGGACCATAAAGTTCTGTACAAGCTCAGATATGCAATATATATTTGACCTGCAGAATACATTGCCACAGGAGGTAGCCAAGTAAAATAATTTGACTGGAATGAAAAGGGGCAGATGAGTTTATGATCACTAATAACATTTTTATAGCTATGAAAGCTAAGATAATAAGGATAATCAAATCATATGTTTCTGCACATAAGCTGATTATAGTGCCAACAATGATCATGAAGGAATTTTACCTTTTGTCACAAAAAAAAAAAAAAAAAAAGTGCACAGTGTCTAAAATTATATTTTAAAATAACTTAATCATCTTAAATTTGGTTATGAAAATAACTCATACCTCTTTGCCTGCCTTCTGTACTGTCCCTGTAATACCAGGTTTCACACAACATTCACTCATATTCTTTGATTATGCCCTATAACTCCCATTCCTACATTACTGTTTTTTTCTTTCTCATTAAGCAAGATTTCACTCTTTCATCATTTAAAGCTAAGCTGTTTCTTTTCCAAAATCTAAAAAAGGCCACATTTCATACATTCTGCTGTGAGTTTCCCTGCACTTTGCATACCCTGCACTGGATTCTGCCCCATTTACACCAGATGGGAATCTGCTCAGAGGCTCATCTGGAGCCCATAAGACCCAGGCAGGAGGTGAAACTTCACAGCATCAGGTCATTTAGGTAATGTGTCGTGCTTCTGCCTTGGAAACTCACTGACCTCTCCAAGAAGCAGCATGGTTTTGCAGTTCCCATTACTCAGTCCATTACTGGGCATAACAATTTAGCACCACATGAATGAAAACTAACATGCATGGTTATGGAAAGTATTAATCTGCAGCACCATCTTTCAACAAGAATAATAATAATGTTCTTTTCCTTAGTGCACAAGTCTTGAAATAAATATTTGCACTATTAATTTATATATGCAAATATCTTTTGAGAGAGATGCTGCTGCTAGCAGAGTGTTTGTTCTTTTCCCTCTTATTTCTAACTAGAAGCTATTTGCAGAAAAACCTTTTAGGAAACTGTGTGCAGATAGACAGAATGAGGTTTCAGGACAACTGTGTTCTTTCTGCAAGTTCTAGAACAGATGTGCATTTATAAGGTGAGTTAAAGTGTTACTTTAGCAGTGAAAAGTTAGATGTTTTCTGGATTCACTTCCATGTCAGTGGAGAGCCTCTGTCAGCTCCAAAATGTGATTCATTTAACTAGTCTCTGCACACACCACCTTACAGTAGGACAAATTGCCCCTCTCTCTCACCAGCTACAGAGAAGACTGAACAATTAGATTATACCAAAGTCTAGCACTGCAGAAGTAAAATAAGGTGACAGAAATCACAATATCAGTGTTTACACTCCTTTTCTGAAGTCCTGCTCCTTATCTGTACTTTAAAGCACTCAGAATTACTTGACAAACAAAAGGTAGTTATCGTGATTGCAAGAAGTATGTATTCTCTAGAAGCTACTCTCACACTGAGGACAGGCTGTCATAAATAAGCCCCCAAACAAACAAAAAACACCCAACAAGAATCTGCCTTCAAAACTAAATCAGACTGAGACATTCAAGGAATGACAGAGAAGATGCTGATGAGATGAAAGTTTCATCAGCAGGAATGGCGTTGGCTGGCCTGACACCTTAAGATGAATGAGAGTAGCATGTCATCTGCATCTTTACAGTGCATTTGAATTTATTTGTAGGAAGTAAATATTAAGTTACATAGAAGAGCATATTTTTTCCTGTGGTTCCTAACTGTAGGCTGAGAAAAATTTGTCCCCACTCTGTCTTCCCTCCATCCACCTACCTCCTCAAGAAAATCATTAGAAAATGAGATAAGAATCTTGAAATATTTGGTGAATGTATGTCCAACTGAACAACACCCACTGTTATACTGAACTAACTTCTTATGCTCAGATGGTGTAGCTGAAGCAGTATTTATAAAAACAGAAGTATGAATTTGTACATTGGGTTTCTGCAGGCAGTATTATTCACAAATGCTTGGCACTGGTGCCAGCAGTGGCTTTTGTCAGGCAATGGAATAGAAACGCATGTAAGCATGTTTAGGGAAGAAGGGATGGCTTTTGGTCTTTGCAGAAAAAAAAAGTCTATTAAGGGATGCTTCTACACTGATTCCAGAGTAAAAGTGGGAGTGACCGAATGTACAGAGGAGTAGAAATTGAAGGTCCCATTTGTTTTCAGTGCTCTAATATTCAGCCTAACATCTATTGCCTGAAATAAACTAAGCTGCTCAGTGGCAACTGGACACATCTGGTAGTATGATTTGCTCACCAACTTCAGGTATTTGAAATACTGCTATATCCTGTCTGGATTTCCTGTTTCCATTTATATTTCTTGACACTTATAAAACCTAGATCTGCTAAACCAGAGCACCTTGCAATGATATACAGTCATAGCTTCATTCTTTGTTTTATGTCAAGATAAACCTCATGAATAATGTGATAATAAAGACTGTATTAGAACTCAGAAATTACTAAGTTTTCTACAATATAGAAAGTTTGGATGTGTTAAGATGAATTTATGTTAGTATGTTTGCACAGATGCTAATGAACTAATCTGAAGTGTTGTGTGAAATTTGTTGGTGGGTTTGAGACAGTGGATTAAAAGTAGAAGGAAAATTGGTACAAGAAGAAAAGAGACATAAAAGAAAAAAATGCAGTAGGGGAAATCAGGATAGGAACAAAGGAGGCATGCTTATCTTAGACATAGGTTCACCGCTGAGGAAGTGGGAGAAGTTCTAGAGAGAAGGTGCATACAAGAAGCTCCTAAAGCTATATTAGAAGTCTGCTTGCCTGTAGGGCTAAGATAAAATAGGGTACAAAGGCTTGTATGGAAATTTCAGCGCTTTTTTTTTCCTTTCTTTCTTTTTTTTTTTTTTTTTTTTTTTCTTTTCTCCTCCCCAGAGGAGGATGGGGACATAGAAACATATATGCCTAGAAGGTCTGGAACTAATGTGGAGAGGACACCTGGCATAGCAGGGGCTAAGATAAAGAAGGGCCACAAGAACTGGAAAAGAGAGAGAGACAGAAATGGTGTAGTAAAGCACAGCTAGAAGTTAAGTTGGAATACATGGTAGAGACAGCTGTTTGAAAGTGTCACCTGATAAACAACTGTAATGAGGGCTGTTAAAATGGATATGAAAATTTCTTGTGATGACATTAGAGATTGCCATAAACCTAGTGCATCAAACACTGGAATTCCTAGTATAATTGTAAGCAAATAATTTTCAAGTAAATGTAATAAAATATAAGTAAATATAAAAATTTAATATATGAAATATGTTTAATTTTACTTTTCTTCTGCAGAAAAATGAGGGTTTAATCTGTTTATTGGAGCACAGAAGTTACTTGTGGACCAAATGTTTTAAGGTTAAAAAGTAGACTGGAGGCAGTCTATTAATATGTGGTTAAATGCTCAACATAGAGCAATTGTATGAATGAAGACTGTAGGAAGATATTTTCATAAGAGTTGATATATTAAAGATAATGCTTCACAATATTTCAGAGTTCAAAGCATAACATTCTATTTGATCAGATAGAGGCAAACAGGATGCAAACAGCTTTGTCTGCTACAGGTTGAGAAGTCGCTTCAGATAATCAAGAAGACAGTTTGTACTGTAAGAAATTAATAGGGAAAAAAATTGTATATCAAGACATAGTTAGAAGTAACTCAATGACAGAAGAGCTGAGGAGAAGAAATACTATAGTAGTACCAATAACAACCTTAATTAGGAAAGGTTATTGCTTTTCCATAATCCCATCAATTATATTTCTGCAATGTAGAGAACGTTGGCAGAGAATCACCTCCACACTTTATCCTTTTCAGTTCTAAGTTTTATTTATTCATACTCCTGGATGAGTAATGTGCTAGTAATCTCTCTTTCTCAACTTTGCAAATAAACAAACAAACCCTACAACCTCTACATTTCTAAAACAAAACCTCACAGAGTAAATCAGAAAAGATCTCACAGTGGGAATATTAATAGCAATATTGGAAAGAAAAAGAAATAATAGAAGAAAATGGAAATTTGTACATTACTATTATACAAGAGTTTTGGTTGGTTCTCCAGGCTGAACAATCCCAACGTTCTCAGCCTGTGCCCGCAGGGGACATGTTCCAGCCCTCTGATCATTCCTCTGGAGCCACTCCAACAAGTCCATTTCTTCTTTGTGCTGAGGAATTCAGGGCTGAACACAGTACTGCAGGTGGGATCTCACAAGAGTGGAGTAGAGCAGAAGAATCACCTCCCTCACCCTGCTGGACACGCTTCTTTTGATGCAGCCCAGGATACACTACAGCACCCTGAAATATGGAGTTACCTGATTTTGGATTTGCACTACAGCCACATTTCTTTGTCTCACCGAAGTGAGTTATAAACCCTACTGCTCCTGAACCCTTCAACTGTATGAGACAGCTAGGTGTAAGTGGCTTTTATAACCTTCCGTAAGGTTTTTTAGCATGCTGTGATCTTTAAAAAAGCACTGAGCAGATACAATGAAGTGAGTTAAATTGAAAGAGAAAGCATTAACAGTGGATTTCATCTTAGTGCTTAATTAGCTAGAGGCCATGTAGGAATACTCTAAATATCAGCACAGCCTTCTTGATTACAATCTTAGAATAGATGGGCATTTTTATCTTGAAAGGATGACCAGCTTATCTGTAGTTTTCCAGCTATCATGACTGATCTATATCTTCCTTATCCAGTCTAATCAAGTACAGAAAGTTTATTAAGATAATAACACTGAAAGTTATCACCAGTTAGGCTTTCTAATCTTGATGCAGTTTTGCTGTGTACTGTGTTTCAAGAGGCCTGTCAGCCAACAAAGGCTAAAGTTTGAGGGGTATCATTTACAGGTCTACAATGATTTTTTTTTCCTCAACAACAAGCAACCTAAAATCCAGTTTAAATTGATGGCAAAAGGTTATTGTTGTAACAACTTCAACACATAAACACAGGTTTTGAAAACAGGGTAAAAGGTAGAAATCTTCCACCAGGACAAGCAGGTTTCTGAGTCTCCCACTGGCTCTAGTTTCCTGGTACTGCCCGCTAAACTGCCTTCTACAAACATGGAAGAAGAGATTCATCTGGTAAAAGAATAGTCACAGTACTGGAATCTATGCCAAAGGATGCAAACGAAGTACTACATATAGCTAGTGGAAAGCCGACAGTCATGTTTACTGTTTACTTCTTTAATGCATGTACATTCTGAACATTATCAAAAGAGTCCTTTTGTGATTTTTTTTTAACAAATCTAGTTTTAAGATTAAAAATATTACCCAAGACATTTTAACTTTAGCTTTATTTTTAAATGTGATTATGTTATGAGAGATGTCCTCCATCCCATTAGGATGACTGCATTTTTTGCATAATTGAGAAGAATCAGTTGATTTTTGGAAAGTTTTACTTCAATACAGCACTGTGTTAATTATCAGATTACTATATGATACTGCAGGTGGTAAGACAGTTTTGCAACAGATAGAGGTGCAGTGTTTTACACTCTGAAAAAAAAAATCAGAAGCATGCATACTGTTGCTACTTGAATACTAGAACCCTACCTTGCTTCTGGAGGTTTTGCCTGAAGAGATGTCTTCTTGTCTGTACAATTGTCTACATGTGTGTAGAATGGAGCACAGTCTGTATCAGTTGTAGCATTTCTTGCCCGGCCTTGACAAGTCAGAAATTCTTGAGGAGATTGACTATGGGGTTTTTGTCTGAAAGATCAATGCTTAAATAAAATCTGTGTGTGGATTACACATCTCCACATTCAATCAATGAGTCACTGAAATTCCATAACAAGCTAAATATTGATGACCAGAAAACAAACGTGTACAATGGTATTTCACTGTTTTTTCTCTTCCTCTTTGTAATTTCACCCACCTTGATAAATATGAGGTTGTTACTGCCACTTACACTACATGTAACCAGTTATTGTGCTGTGAAGTGCTACTGTTTGCTGTTATTGATCTTGCCTATCTTTTTAATTATTGAAGTGACCTGAGGCTTGGTTTGGTCAGCCATGGAGGTCATTCTTCCACCTTAATGATGTGAAATTTCATTGTCAGGGTGAGGGAATCAGAGTGCCAATAGTTTAGTGCTCTTTTACATGCCAATTATTCCCCAGACTATAGAACAGCTACAGTCAATATTTATGAAATCTGGAGGTCATCTGTCTTTTTTTCTTGAACTCTCTGTGACTGAAACATAACAACAGAAATATTTGATAATCTTGCCTTTTCTGTGAAAAAAAAAAAAGTACAATAACATTGTCCGGTGGTGTCATTTTTTCCTAAAGACAAATTTTGGAACAAAACAAAAATTATAGTCATGTTTTGGAGACCAATTTAAATTTAAAATGGATATGAGAAGAAATACTTAATCTGAGTCAGAGAGATTCTCAGGTTCGATATGTGCTGGTTTTACAAACAAGTGGGTCAGTTTTTCAAAAAAAGTGGTCCGAGACAGTAAAATTTGGGTCCTGATCAGAATATGTCCAGTGATGACATGGTAATGCCAATTGTGGAATGAAGGTTAATGTATCAACCATGTAGTCTGTTGGTTCTGCAGATGAAAATACTGCTATATATAGCTTAAACATCTTTCAGGAATTGCTCACAATTTGTACCAGTCAGTGTCCTAAGCAGTATGGAGTATAATCAAAAGTTAATCCTTATGAATGAGTTTTACAGTGAATTTTTCAAGATTCAAGCACTTATTCATTACTTTGTAACTCAGGATCTTACTAATATTTGAGATTTGTAGCCTTTTAATTTTTTCTGCTAAAATACTAAATAAATCTCACTTTTCTTGCTCCACCTCATACTAGAGCTCGTAGGAAGTAGATTCAACCTACAATTTGTTGTAGCCTTATGTATTATTAGAGAAATATCTTGCCATTTTTTTGTGATCATATATAATTCTCATATAACTCTCTCCTTATATTGATGAGGTTTTTTTTTTTTTTTTTTTAACCTTAAGCATCTTTATAATACCAAGAGGCAAAAAATATTTTGAAAAATTTTGAAAAGAGGTTTTAATTTGTTTCATTGCAGGTTTATTCACCTTTCCATCATGGTATCCAAGCCCTGTCCTTTAAGAAAGGCAGCACAGCCTAGTCAAGAGCAATACCTGAACCCTTACTCTAAGCCAACTACCCTTTACCATTTTCTGATGCCTGTATCAGCTAATGTAGCTCTTCCTGTAAATAAAAAAGTTATTTAGTCCCTAGAGACCATTTGGAAGTTGAAGAAAATGTTCAGTGCAGAAGTTTCATATCTTCTTAAATATGGCTTTTCAGTGGATGTGTCCTGGCATGCAGAAAATTTCTTGGTAGTTTACTTCATTAGTGTTAGTCCTCAGAGCCCTAGTGGCCTAGGATTTGCCTGTTTGAGAGATTTTCTCTCTTCAGCTGACAGAGCAGTAGGCAACAAATCACTCTGGGTATGATCCAAAGCCTTGTAAAGTCAATGGAGACATTTGTGGAAGGGAGGTTAGCAGGACAATCTTTAGTAATGATTTCTCCAGAGCTCTCTCTTACAGTTGGTTTACCATTGATCTGATATTTTAACCTTTGTAGCAAGCTGAAAAACCCACTTCACTATTTCCACTCTACTGAGAAAGGCTAAGATGAGATATTTTTTTTGTTGTTGTTTTCTTGGCATTAGGCTGGTAAGTATTTACCTATCATCAGAAGGACATTTAAAAAAAAAAAAAAAAAAAAAATTGGGATGGGGGCAACAAAAGATAGCGAGGGTATATATACAAATAACCTAAGATATACTTACAAATGGTTACAACAATCATTTCTCCTGCTTCCCCTGAGGTATTTCTTTCTTTTTACTTTCTGCTGCAAGAATAACTACTTGAAGAAAATGTGCTTTGTAATATAGCACTGGGGTGCTATGGGTTTTTTTAAAAGTACTTTTTTTGTGATATGTTAAAAAAAAATCTGGTCTGATTATAACTTGTTAGCTTTGCTGCTGCTCCAGTTCCGTTTAGGAAAAAAAAATATGACTTTATATTCCCTCCCACTGATTTTCAACTAAAACAGAACTTAGTTGCCTGCTGATCCTGCTGGCTTTTTTAAATGAAAAACTTATTCTTCTTAAACTACTGGAAAATTATGTTTAAAAATCAGCATAATTTCATTGCTTTTTATTTCTGTCTGTCATGAAAACTGCTAGGCTACTTTCTGGAACAACCCAATATAATTTAATGCACAAATTTAGTTATAGTTATGAATATACTGACTGAAAAATATTTTAATGATGCAACGATATTAGTCACTCTACAGTAAAATTGGCTGCATGCATACATTGGGAAAAAAAAATCTGTCTCTATAGGTGCCTCTGAATTCATAACAGATAATTGCATAAGATTGAGAGTTGGCAGATTCTGTAAAGTGTGACTGTCTAACTAGTGTACCCAATGTGGCTCAGATATTTAAGCTGCATAGAAATTAATTCAGAATTATGACATCACATGTTGATTATTTTTAAGAATCATAAGGACAGTCAGGAGAACAGTGAATAAAACACTTCACTTGAAGACTGACAGAAAATGACAATATTTCTGATTATAGGACCACCTGTTCGTTTTGCATATTTTCCTATGTCACTTCACCAGGGCAGATGTACATTGGAAGAATGAGCAATGGTCACAAGTTCAAATCTTACAGAGGTCAAAACTCACATGCTCTTCTGAATAACTTGTTTATGAAAATTCGGAGTATTTTATAGAACTAGCCTTTTTCGGTAAATTTCCAAACATTCTATTTCATTTATTCCCCCTGGAGTTACTGTCTACATGTCCTTTTCAGTTCTAATACATTGTAGCAAATGATTGTCCATAAGAAAGGAGGTAAAGGTGTGAGCAGTACTATGTACAGAGCCTGGTAAAGCTCAATATACCCTCTAGCAAGTAGTTCAGTGTGCAAGACAAGGCATGGGTTGTAAGAGAAGAATAATTTCTAAGACCTTACATAAGCCAAAAAATTTCAGTGGATGGATAATTTCGCATCAGACCTTATTTTCTGACTGAGTAGGAGGCAGGGGAAACACTGACTATGCTGATGGAGGAAGTTCATGTGATGATAAATCTGCTCAATCTCCCAGTTTCCAATGGTTAGTTACATTGACCATTAAAACCATATGCCTGGCTGTGGCTGAAAATATCATAAATACTTGAAGTATAGAGCTTACATATTTTAAATTCAGCCAACTGACCATCAACTGATCCTTAATGGAAAGTTCAAAGAAAATTAGGACTGCATATTGCAGGTTGTTGGTTCTTTGAGTAATCTTTTGGCATCTCTACTTTCCCTCCCTGTCAATGCTATTATTACAGGGAAGGTATCACACAGTTCTGTTTGGCATTGTTTAGTTGGTGCCTGAACAGAAACTAGCTAGGGAAGCAAACAGTGGACATATTTTTTCTGTCTTTGAGTGATATGATTCTGTCACTAAATTCTGGCCTAGGATTTGTGGCCAACTTTGCAGGAGTTTGTCACATGTTTATAGATGAGAGAAATGCACTTCTATCCCCTTACTTTTTGACTACGAAGGGATTCAGTTCACCCTGTATCCCTAGGTTGCCAGAAAAATTGTGTTTGCTGCTGTCTTACTCAGAACCTCAACATAGTTGTTATTGCAGTGACTGTCATATTACAAGTGCTCAAATCATTTGAAGTGACTGCCATAATAAATGAGAGCAATGACCCAGCAATCCTAGTGTCTTGTATTTAACAACACATGGTATCAGATGCTTCAGATAAAAAGAATAGAGTATATGTATTTAAACTCAATCTATTTGCTTATTTGTACAGTAATTTTCTACTAGTAACAAGACATGCATACTTAGAGTGGTGGGATGTCTCTTCCACCAACCCAGACTTGATCTGTTTCTCCAGCAGTAGCCTCTGATCATTTCAAGGAAGTAGACACAGTCTTGTAAAGTTCACCCTGCTCTTGCCAGTACTCCTCAGAGACTGTTTCTCACTCATTACTGCAAGTGGGCGAGTGCCTTTTTCAAGCCCTGTAAAATTGGAAAATTGAACAGATGGTAGATATAGCCTATATGCCTGAAGTCCCTTCATATCACTCTGTTGTGTTTCCAGAACTGCTTTCCAATGTGCTTTCCCTGGGAAGTCACTGGAATATTCCTCTTGGGTTGGATTACTACTTTTCTCTTTCCCCCCCCTTTTTTTTTCCCCCCAGTTCTATTTCAGAAGGATTAAAAGGCTTGTGTTGTCATGTAAACATATGTTTACAGTAGATTTTGAGAGAAGAATAATTGATCAGGCTAAAACTGATATCTCCTACAGCATACTTGAGGGAGCTGTAAATCACTTTCAGTGGGATTTTATATCAAACTTACTGCTTTCATTGCTTCCCATGGGCTATCAATACATAGTATAGTTCGGGGTTTGGGTTTTTTTCATGTTATGTGTTTTGAAACTGTGGTGTATTGACATGAATCTAGACCACTGACCAGTTTAACAGAATCACTACAAGCATAATTGTTACCTACGGGTTAACAATCTGAGGAGCTTTTTTTCTATTCTTGGGTCAAAAAATTAATATTTTTGGCATATAAAGTATAAAAAAGAGTAATAGAAAAGAGAATTGCACATGCTTTTTTTTTTTTTTTTGTGATTTTTTCTACTTAACATATGGGGCCACACCTGGTCCCTTTTGTACAATCCAGACAGCACAAAGATACTTCATCAAAATAGGCTTTTCAATTTCTAGCACATTAATTTCTCTAATTTCCAAGGGAAAGGTTGTCTTCTTCATGACTAGTAGGTCATAAAAAAATTATGCTAGTGACATTTATATGATTTCTTGACAATTGTACAGATCCACAATTGTCCACAGAGTAAAATAAAACTAACACTGAAGTATTTTAGAACTGATGTGGAAGGATCATACTAGAGAAGACGGGATGGAACTGGGTCCAGCGGTGCTTGCAGTGCATACTCACTGCCTGAAGATAGGCTGAAAACATCAAGACTGGGACTTCAAGCGTAATACTAGAAGGGATAGTTAATGAGCTCTGCCTGCACTCCTAAAACAACCCAAGGTCATTTCAAGAAGGAGTGCCCAGTATGACTGAGCCTTTGAGTCAGCCATCTAGATTTAAGCTAGTACAAAAAACAAGCTGTAAATTTTGCACTGATGCAAAGCTGCAATCTACCTTGTGAGAACTTTTCCATTATCTTCCTTGCATATGATGAGACCTTTCTATATCTGTGTGTAACTATAGATATATGTTTTTGTGGGCACATAACATTCCTCTACTCCCTAGACTGGATTGCTCAAATGTAGCTGAATTACAGAGCTTGGAACATATCTAGAAAATAGTGTTAGCAGAAAAATTCAAAATTAAATGATCATAATTCAATATTTTAGAAAATAAATTATCAATTGAATTTTCATAATGCAGTAAAGTAGACATTAAAGTTAATTTTTTATTGACCATTTTCCATTTTAAATTGAAAATCAGTTATTTATAGTCGTTGAACTTCTGTCACGATACCACAACAGATACAAAGGTATTTCTGTTAGCATTTGAGCCAACATGTAGAATACTAGGCCTCTGGACTGTGTATGTTGGGACTATTGATGAGAAAAATTATTTATGTCACATGAAGAGAGTCATGTTCTCTTCATCCAAATGTGTCTCAAGTTCAAAGAGAAGAAATGAATATTTACTGACCTATATATGGTTACCTTGAAAAACTTTTATAGAGAGTGTCTATTTTCCTTTCTGTCAAAGAAATATTCTTGAATCAAATATCAATATTCCCATCACAACAGGCAAGAATTTTTATGACTATTTCTACTGAAAACTATGGACTAGTCAAGCTATGAAATAATTGTTGAAGATAGTAACTAAAAACAATTTTTTCTTTTTTTTCCAGCTGACAGCATTTATTTACATTTGAAATAACCTTTCAGCTGCCAAGAGACAGTTTAGAAAAAAGCAATGAAAAGTAATTTCAGCAAATCTCAGGTTTCTTACTCATGTTTACCTTTCCCCTAATTTTTCATCAGTTCACAAAATTTTCAAAATTTTGACTTGTTCTGACACAGGAGGGGAAAAACAGTCATGTGAAAAATTCCCATGGGATAAGAAGGACACTATTATCTTGATCTACACCTAATTTGTCTCTTCAGCATTCAAGGACATCTCTTGTGCTGAAGAATAGGGTATTAGCAGTCAGCTGAATAGCATCCCCACTTCCCAGGAGCTTAGGTGCTCAAGTTCTGAGATGGAGTAAACATTTATTGTCTCAATGATGGATTTCTGCAAATTCATCTCCTTCCTTGCAAGACAATATTTTCTAACAGCTTCTTAGAACTGTATTCTGCTAGCAAGATGGTTGGATGGCTTATGCTGCAGCTATCAGGCCTGTGTATGTGTACTAGAAAAGTACATTATCTTTGCTTCAGGGATCACCACTGCCTGCCTTTATTTATACTCCTCTACTGTACCCTCCAGCCCTGTCATTCCAATAGTATTCTTGAAGAGAGCTTGATCCAAAGCACATTACGGAATTGCAAACTCTCTTAAGAGTTTTGTGGCAATGTGGCAAAAATGTTTATAACTTTTGAAATGCTGTGGAAATGTTTGCTGGAAGCCAATGATTTTCCTTGTAAAAATGTCACAAACAAGTGGAAATGAACAGAAAATCTGGGATATCACTCAGATTTTTACAAAGACAAAAAAAATTAAAAGGGAAAATTAAACACCACACCCCCTAACCTGTTGGGTTTTGCCCAGCTTTTATCAATTCTTTATGAAGTCCTCATTAATTCAGAGTTCAAGGTCAGTGTATTGAGTCTTCTATATGGAGAGGAGCTTTGAAAGGAAATATCATTATATGCAGTGCCTGTATAGATCAAATATGCATGTGTTAGTTTTACAGACTGGTGTCACTGCTGTATTTATTTATTTGGGACAGTTGTTATGATGTGTAAGCCATTTTGCTCCAAGAGAACAATGCACTGGGATATTTTTTTAAGCATTAAATTCTGGTTTACTCAGGGCCTTCTCCACCCACTTTAGATGAGGGAGGAAAAAATCTTGGCAAGCAAATGATCTGAGGGGGCACATGGAGGCGTGTGTAATCATCTTGCCAGTTTAATTAACAGTGCTTTTGACTGATATGTGTTAATGAGGATAATGTACAGTATGGAGGGAAAGAACCTTGTGTGCTATATTAAAGGGACAGGTGCTGGGCATACTGGAAAGTTCATGCTACTAAAAGGAAATAAAGTATATGAAATGACTTAGTGAGGGAGATGAAACATTTCTGAGAGTGCTTGTAAGGGAGTATATTTATGCACCCAGTTCATGTGCAGTCAAAATGGCTTATGGTGGAAAATGGGGGAATGGAGAAAATCTGCCTGTTGGCAGTACAGTTCTGCATAGACAGGCGGGGGAGAGGGGTTCCTGCCCCCCATGCCTGGCAAACCTCACCAAATTGGCCTCTGTAAAAGCTTTCCTGTGCAATGTTTGCAAGAGTGGGCCTAAAGTGTAACACATTTGACATTCTACACAACTTCCTCTGAAATAAGACCATTTATAGTTAAGAGCAATCAATGAAAGATTTCCTTCTGCATAAGGACCTGATCGTCTGATGTTGCAAGAGCCTCCTGCAAGGTGCTGAGTGCCCTCAACTCTAAGTGAAATCAATAGGATTGGGCACTAGAATTTTTAATTCTTCTTATTTATGGGATATTTTTATTCTGTTTCATATGCTTCAAAACTAGAACTATTACAGGATTAATTACAAGCCTGAAAAGAAAGGTAAGAGTTCAGTGTAGTAAGCTTATTTATGTTGAAGATATCACTAGAATTTGGCAGTGTCCTACCAGGGGCTTTAAACATTTTTAAAATTTATGACTTCCCAGAATCGTTGGGGTTGGAAGGGACCTCTAGAGAGTACCTAGTCCAACCCCTACACCAGAGTAGGTTTGCCTGGAGCACATTGCACAGGATTGCATCCACATGGCTTTTGAATACCTCTAGAGAATGAGATTCCGCAACCTCCCTGGGTTGCCTGTTCCCCATTGTCACTCTCACAGTATAGAAGATTTTCCTTATATTTCGGAAGAACATCTTATGTTCCAGCTTGTTCCCGTTCCAGCTTGTTCCCATTGCCCCTTGTCTTGTCACTGGGCACCACTAAAAAGAGTCCAGCTCCATCCTCCTTTAGATATTTATATACATTTATAAAGCCTTCCCTCAGTCTTCTCCAGGCTAAACAGTCCCAGCTCTCCTAACCTTTCTTTGGCACGGAGATGTTCCAGTCCCCCAGTCACCTTCTTTGCTCTCCACTGGACTCTCTCCAGTAGTTCCCTGACTCTCTTGAACTGGGGAGTTCAGAACTGGACACAGTATTCCAGATGTGGCCTCACCAGGGCAGAATAGAGGGGGAAGATGACTTCCCTTGATCTACTGGCCATACTCTTCTTAATGCACCCCAGGATACCACTGGCCTTCCTGGCCACAAGTGTACATTGTTGGCTCGTGGTTAACTTATTGTCTACCAGGACGTCAAGATCCTTCTTCTCAGGGCTGCTATCCAGCAGGTCTACCCCTAACCTATATGGATGCATGGGGTTGCTTCTCCCCAGGTGCAGGGCCCTACATTTGCCCTTGTTGAACCTCATTAATTTCCATTCTGCCCAACACTCCAGACTATCCAGGCCACATTGGATGGTAGCACAGCCCTCTGGTTTATCAGCCACTCCTCCCAGTTTTATGTCATCAAACTTGCTGAGGATCTACTCTGCCCCATCATCTAGGTCATTGATGAAGATGTTAAATAAGACTGAAACCAGTACTGACCCCTGGGAAACACCTTTGGCTACAGGCCTCCAACTCAACCCTGCACCATTAATAACAACCCTGAGCTCTGTCACTCAATCTATCTTCCTCCAGTCTTTACTCCAACAAAGCTGGATACAAGTGCTTCCAACACAAAATCTTCACTTATGGGAAACAATGGTGTGGTGGTCCAAGAAAGCTAGGTTCTTAGCGAATGACTCAAGCTACCTTGTGGCATAATTTTTTTTACATGACTTTATTTTGGAAAAGGACTAGTGATGTACAGATATTCTAAATTAATATAATTATCTGCCTTCGATATTCAAACTCTTTAAGACTGTCTATTTAATTATTTTTTTCAAAAAAATGTATTTTAAATCAAAACATATGTGAGCTACAATTAAAAGAAATGTTTACAACACTTTGCTTTGAATACCTTGAAAATTCATTATGTATGACCATTGTTTTAAAAATCTGAGATTACTACATATGTAGTACACTGAAAATTATATCTGTAAGTATATATGTATATTTCTGTAACCAAAAGAGAGATGTGTTCATACAAGCAGCCTATTCCATCTCTTTGAAAAGAAGAAGGAGACGCCTCTTGGAAATACTTCCTCTTCAACCGGGGGCTGTACTTGTTTTCCGTGAATCCTCTTCCCAGGCTATAAATGGCAGAAGAGCTCTACAGGCTTGGGGTAGCATGAATGGATTGTATAGTGGCTATAAAAAGGAGAGGAAGATGTTTGTACTAATTTCCTTAAAAAAAAAACAACGAAAAAAACCAAAAAACCACTGGAAAAGAAACAAGCCTCATTTGTCCTGGGAAAATCTTGTTACATGATCAGTTCATTGATAGGAGGAAAATGGTGTTTGCCCTCATAGAACAATGACTTTTGTATAGATAGCCTTAAAATGGTGCAATTCAGAAACCTTGAAGATTTTGGAAGCTTGTTTCCTAAGTTTTCTGATTGTAAGAAACAAGGTCTACCCCAGAAAGGGGTGATTTAATATTTTTTTAAGCTTTTTTTAAGCTTTTTTTTCATTTATTTTTTAAAAATTTAATCTTTTTTTAAGCTTTTCAAAATAATTTTAAGCAGGACTAGAAAGATGAAAAAATTACCTTTTGGTTTAGCTGTGATTAATTCTAGGGACAGGTTCTTGTTTTCTTATTCAGGAGGGTCCAGACTTATAAATCTGTTTCTCAAGAGAATGATAAAACTCTGTTTGCTTTAGATTTCAATGGGTCTTACCAAAAGCAACTAAATTTACACAAAAAAAATGAGGATGCAGGAATATTTTCTATTTTCTAGATTTTACCAGTGTCAGGATAACAGATTTTCAATATTGTAATCTCCTTTAAGTTTTTTATACTGTTTCTTCAAAGAAAGATGGGTTAAAATCCAAGACAATGTTGGCATAAGATCAAACGGATATAAACTTGTTTTAAACACATCTAGAACAGAAACTAGGAGATTTGTAACTAGAAGAGGACTGAAGTTCTGGATCAGTTTTCAAATAGCAGTGAAGGGGAAAAAAATATACTAGGTTTAAAGAAAGTGTTTGATAAATTTATTAACAGAACTATATGACCTGGTTGCTTCCATTAAGTGTAGACTGGACCTGATTGCACAAGTGTTCGCTTCTATTTTGGTTTTCCCAACGTAATGGTGCAAACACCAGTATTTGTGCTGCAGAAATGCAACACATTGAAAAAAATCCCAAGTAAATAGAAAATAAAGCAATCTGGAATCTGCTCTTACCTCTAGTAAACTGACATGAACAACCTTCAGACAAAAGACAGAAGCTGATCCAAATGCAGGCTCCCCAGTTTTGACCTTCTTTACTTATTTTTCCAGATAAGGCTGATTTCAGACATTAATTTTATTCCATCTCTATTCAAAGCAGACATGAGCAAAAACATTGTCTGGAGATACTGTAATTCATTTTAGGGTCAGTATCTCATCCTCTCTGGGCATCTTTACACCTAATAAAAGAACTAACATCCAGCAGAGTTGAAAGCATTCAATAGATCAAGGATCAGGCTCACAGCTTTAGGACCCGTACCTCAGCAAAACATCTGTTTAACCATACGTATACACTTCATTCCAACTGAAGCATATGCCTAAATATTTAGAAGAGTAAAGACAGAATTAAGCATATTCTTAAAGTTAAGATTACATCAAAGTGCTTTATCAAATTGAAACCCTGCTTAAGCTACAGGAAGCACAGGCTATTAATGGATGATGCTATTTGAATAATCATCAGTACAATGTTCTCCGTTATTTTATGTATTGAAGTTTCTGTTATAAACAATTGTATCAAAAATACTGTACAAAATTAATGGTATAAATATTAAGCTATCCACTTATAAATAAAAGAAGAAACTAAGAGGAAGAGGAATAAAAGATAATTTGAGATAATTTTAAACATCATTACCATTTTCATCATAGCACAGTAAATATTAAATTATATCAGATGTCTTTTTCCAGCTTAAATACAAAATAAAAATTAAACTACAACCCTGCACACATTGTTCTTAACTATTGTTATCTAATAATGTACCATTTGTTTTCATTCAAGCAGTTTTGGTATTGTGTGTTTAACCATCCCACTATTAGTTGTATCCCTGTTAGGCTTGCTTTCCTACAGACTGTTATGGGATCTATGGGATTCAACCAATATTATTTCTTCTGCTAGTAGGGATTTTTTTTTTTTTTCCCCTTCTGTTTAGCATTCCTTTTTAAATTTCATGATACTAATTTAAATGCAGCTAACATGTACTCTCTAAATTCTAGATAACTGTTTTGACTGATTTTACTTACTGGGAAGCACATTCTTTTTTTTTTTAAATCTTCCTACATTATTGTAGTCTGAGTCTTTTCCCCCTCTTCTGTACTATCTGATATATATCCTGAAATATTTGTGATCAAGTTTTGAAACAGCAGGTGTCAAATTGTCTGACTGAGTACAATAATCACCACAATTTGAAGAAAACCATTGAGCTTCATAGAAGTGGCAATAAAGTCACAGAACTAAATGTGTCATTTTACGAGGGATGGTGCTATTTATAAATAAATGCTTAATAAACCCAGATCTTGAATTTTTCTTTTGCATGATATCATACTACATATACAAATAGAATAATTTTATTTCCATTGTAACCTTTCCACTTTAACAGCATTCAGTCCATCAGCAAATAACAAAGGTATACATTGCCATACAGTTAAAAAAGTAAGCCCACTTAAACACCCATTGCAATAAATTTTACATTTACCTCTAACATTTTTAATACAAAAAAAAAAAATTATCAATCAATTACAGCTCAATTATTTGCATATATGTTAATTTTGAAAATGGATTTTGCTGTTGAAAATACTGTAAAGTGCCTCTGTTACAGAATAGTTTTATAATTAGTAGAATATTGTACTATAAAATACTCATCACTATAGCAATGGTATTTCATGGGGCATACTAAGTTGATAACTAAAAGAATACATTTACTACAGAGACTACTGTGGTTGAATAATGTAAAGTTATAACTTCTAGTAAAGCACCTACTAACATAAGAAATCATGGCACAGTCACACTACATATTGACATTAAGAGTCATTTTAATGAAATACATTAATATTTTATATAGCATCCTTCATACAAAGCATAATAACATTTCAATGTCTTGCAGTATACTGTCTCATATACTGCCTCTCATCTTGAAGGGTCATGTGCTTGTGTGTGTGTGTGTGTGTGCACATAGGGATCACTTCAGCTACTCCTGAAATTCCTTTATTTATTTATATGTGGTGTTCTAATATTAACTATTGCAGTATCTGAATTGCCATGAACCTCTCTCTTGAGAGCAGAACAACATTTGTTTAAAAATGGATTGTGACCTTAAAAAACATTTGAATTCTAGCAGCAAAAGGGTTAGTCTATACAGCTGAAGTCCAGAACAAAAATTCAGATAGGCAGAATACAATTATCCCAATTTAAAATTGGGTATAACACTGGGGATGCTATAGTGAAAATTACCACAAGGTCTTTAATGGAGGCAAATAGACAAAACATTGGTTTTATTTCTCCTTGTGATCAACTCCAAATACCTAACACAAACACAATTTTGTTACTGACTTGAAGTAATGGTACCATTCACTAAGGCGCAAACTGGGTGTTTTTCCCCAAGTAGCTCTCCCATCTGAGGACCAATATGCACCAGCTTTGCTGAACTCATGATAAGTGACTCTGCATGGAGAAGACAAAGAAAGAATTAAAGGTTTGCTTTGTTCAGGTACACTGAGACTTATCTGGGCTAGAGAGCATGGAGAGTAATGCATATGGAAATTTGTTAAGGGCAGAAAGAAGACCAGCAGATTCTCTCCTGCTGAGCTGGAGTCAATCATGAGCTAAAATAGACAGATCAGCATCATAAAATATTGTTAAGCAGAAATAACAGCAGCCCTATGCAAGACTCCACCACAAACTTTATGGCTGTTGAGTTCTCCTTTTGAAGTGAATTGAACTTAACTATTCATGGGCATATGCTTAGAAACTGGCATCAGACATGGCTAGTAAGAGAAGCAGAAAACTTGTGGCGCTGAGATGTTTCAATTTAGTGGGATTTCAAGTGCTTAAGTAAGTACTGTATGTAATCATAGAGCTATGCAACCCACTAAAAAAGTCTATAAAAGATCACTTGTACTCTAGAGACATTTGTAATGAAGTCCATATCATACCTATTCATTTAGTAAAACATATTTTTTTAATTTATTTTGTTTTGATATTCTGGATTATATGGAGGACTCTTGAATCAAAATCTGAAAATAAGCAGAGATCTCAGATTTTATAGAAGAGCTCTGATAGCAAGAGCTATCAACTGCTATTCAAGGTATTTCATCTTTAGAGACCTGACTGTAATACAATGGTATCTCTTCTGAAACTGAAGTCATCGAGAACTTAGGTTACTTGGTAACAGGTCAGAATGAACTTTCCACATTTTAAGTCTTCTGAGAGCATTTTGAGTATGCCATGTTTGAAAATTATTTTATACCTAATTTTTTGTATTGTGGGTACACAAAAAAAATTTCTGGAGCGTTGTTCCCTTCTTCCCTTGAAATTATCTCCAAGGAGTTTGTGAGCTGTGGTGTTGTATTTTTGCTTAAATGAATTTAATTTTTTTTGTAATATGAAAGGGTTTGAGAATTCTGTAGTATCTGTATTAGGAACAGACTTGTGAAATATCATCAGGTAAGGAGGGGATTTGTTTCAAAAAGAGAGATCTTGTTGTGTATTATATTTCTCTTGTGGTGCTTCTAAACCCTTGACATTTAAAATGAGACAAAAGATTGAGCTCAATTCTACCATGTCTTTTTACATTGGCAAAATAGCATTGGATGCATAAGGGAAACTTGGAGCAGAATCCACAGGAGAAAATTATAATCTAGGGCTATCACAGCTAATAGATTTTTTTGAAGGAAGGATGTTGATGAAAATTATGTCAGATAATTCTATATGCATTCTATTTAGAAGGCAGGAAATGGCATAATATTTTTTACAGCATACTGTATAACCAGGCTGACATTCTAAAAAAGACATGGTTTGTTTTCGTCCTGTGCCTTTTTATTATCACATCTTATTACATTATGGCTTGAGATAAAAATCACACCTTGGGCAGCTGAATACACTCAGTTTCACTGCCTCCCTCACAGGTGTCCCTCGAGGTGTATTGTTATGTTACAGTATCACACTCCTTGTCATATCTTATTGCTTAGTTGCAGACAGTGGGAATATTTTGAATCCTGACAGAGTGGGCACAGCCTCTGAGCATCAGCACCAGTTTGTACTAATGTAATGTGCCACTGCACCAGTCCTAAAGACAACAAAAGAAAAAAAACCAAAACACACACAAACAAAAACAAACTTGCAAAAATGTACTGAAAAACCTGGGAAGTGCATGATGCCCACTTTGCATTCTCCCTCGATTCATCTGTTACAGATATGACTGCAAAAGCAACTTCCCTATCACCTTGACGCTACTGCCAAGAAAACAATATGGACTGCATGAAAAACTTTTGTGTTCATTGGCTTTTAGGGTTCAGTACACTCACTGATGGACAACAGGTTTTGGCCACTCTGCTGCATGGCTGCCAGGGCTGGTGGAACAGTAATGGTGCGAGCTGGAGAAGGGATGAGCTACGCCTGTGGATGTTTCCTGGGCAGCATCAGGCAAATCAGAGCTGGAAACAGGTTTCTCTGCAATTTGTGAGAGGGAAGAGGAAATTTCCATTTATTGTTTCACTGCAAAGGATAGATAAAGGACTGAAAGGGTACTGTAGTGAAGGTGGTGGAGAATGTTGCCTGTTGTTGGTTAGTAGGTTTAAAGAGGTGAGATTACAGAAGGAAGTTAGAGATTTGGAATGTGAAGGTTACTACAAAAAAAAGAGAAAACAATCTCTCCTGTAGTCCAGGTACTTTATGCAAAGTGGAAGGACACAGTGATGCTTGCAAAAAGGGTGAAACAGTGTAAAAAGGAACTAAAACTCAAATTTTCCAACTGGAGTAATAACAGAAGTTAATCTTAAAGACTCTTTCTTCAATTTGTGTATTGCAGATGCTGCAAGATCAACAGCATCTTGGGTTGGAATATCTGGGATGTGCCCTCCATGTTAGTACTCTATTGTGGACAAAGGCCCATAAGCTTCATGGCTGGTTCAACGGCCACAGAGCAATCAGGTCTGGGCAGGAACAATTGGCCTGTGGACCTTCTAGAATGGTGTCAGTACCTCCAGTCTGTAGGAGCCATCAGATTTGGGATAGCAAATGTAGGAGCACCCACATTCAGGCTGTTTCCAGGAAGGTTGTACCTTAACTAAGTGTAACAGAATCACGATGACGTGTGTGACAACCTTGACATGCAGCTGCAATTTAGAAGTTGTTGAGAATTACCTAGGTGATTTTAAGGTTCTCTTTCACCTCTGAAGCAGTCTAGGAGCAGGAAGATTGCAGGAGTGCTTAAAATGGCATGGTCATACTGAGACCTTCCAGTGGACTTCAAATGTACAAGTGTTGGCAGCAGCAGGGGCAGTGTGATGAAAAAGATAGCCTCAAATGAGCAATTTATGAACAAGAAAAAACAGCTTTTCTGGGGCAGTAAAGAGGAAAGAAAAGCTTTCAAAAAGGAAAAAATAAAGAAAAAAAGAAAGTTGTCTGTCAAATCATAAGCACATTATGTGTTTTAGTGGCATTAAAAAAAATCAAGTTTTGAATTTGAGCCAAATTTGCACACACATTTATCATTCAAAAATTTCAAGCTACTCTATTGGATAAAAATGAGACTGCCAAAGTCAACAAACCTGAGCTGTTCAAACTTTAGCTTAAGTCTCTAATGCAGCTTCTTAAAAGGATGGTTGATTGAAGTGACCACATAGCTGGGACATGTGTGATTTTTCTCTTCTTTTGAGCACTTCACAAATTGATTTCTACTTTTGGTTCTACTTAATTACAGCTTTAGAAGGCTCGCTGATGGATGAACTATCACACAGTATGATACGGTCTGGGGCATACAAGATAGTAGAGATTTAGCTATATAACCCTCAATTAATGCTGAAAGAGTTGTTCACTTGGTTCTACTGGGACAGCAAGTATAAACACAAGAAAAATCTGAATGTATAAAGCAGAGCTTGCTTTGCCTGTCTTCACCCACATATCCACAGTAATTTTAAGTCTTATTTTGCTATGCTTATATTTGCTGCATAGTACCTTTTTTTTATGATCAATAGAATTTAAATGTTTATATTTTCATTTGACTGTAGTTTGAGTTCTTCAAAAATAAGCATGGTGTGCTTAAACCGTTCTGATCGCATTCAAAAGAGGAGGTTGTGTCAGTGATTATTGTGGTCATGAAGGAACCTGAGTAGGTGTTGGAGACCCTAAAACCATCACAACCTCAGGTTTTTAATGAATATTCTATTTGAGAGTTGGGAGCATGTGTGTTTTTCTCTCCATTCAGTAAGAGACCATGTGCTTTCATTCTTAGTGAGAAAATGAAGTTCATATCCCTACACTGGTAATTCTCAGCTGCAGCTGATTTGTAACCTCTCTTTATGGGCATACAGGACAGTTCATAGTCCAACAAATTTAGAGCTGTTGTAAGTTATTGCATAGATTCAGAATATGGCTAATGTTACTTAAAGATGGCCTTGTTGTTACTATCAACCAGCTTTATCCATTTATCTAGCATGGAAGACATTCATGCATGCTACAGTTGTGTATTTTGTTTTGGAGACTTATGCACATGCAAATGGAAAACACCTAATGGATCTCAAATGATCAGAGAGCATACTCTTGCTCAGACTTTGAGAGGCATAAGTAGGTAGGCAGCTCAACAGATGTGAGAGATGTGAGACTTCACATGGCATATGCAGCTATTCTGCCATTAATCAGAAGGCAGAAATAAACATGGCCCCACAAAGTTTAACCTGCTTGATGGCACTGTTTGAGACAGGCACAATAGTTTAGCTATTCTGTTGGGATCTGTCTTGACACTGTTATGAACTTCCAAGTGTGAGATGTGTGAGTCGATGTGAAAGGGCAGAAAGGCTGGCTTGGTCTCTGCCCAGAAGAAAAAGCAAAGATCCAGTCATTCAGTCATTGTAAAAGCCCTTTATTTATTTATTTTTTTTCCCCCCTCCTCTCTCACTTATACACTTTTTTTTTTTTTTTTTTTTTTTTTTTTTTTTTTTTTTTTTTTTTTCCATTTTTTTCTTTCCACTGTTCCCGTTTGAAAAAAAAAAAAAGCCATACCAAAAAAAAATCAACCACCAGAAAACACATAAATAATTCAGAACACATGCTTTATGTCAACTGTTTCACTGTTACTATTTTATCTCTATAAACAGGGCAGAGGCAAATCCCATCCAAACAAGGAAGAGGAGGAAGATGCATTGCAAAATTATAGCTGGGCCATGTGAGTCAAGAATACATGCACAGATACATCTTTTGACTGGAAGGCCCAGCTCAGAAATGTGATGCCTGCATTTTAATGCTCACACGTTGTGAGTTGCTGAGTGCACGTACAATAAGTTCATAGAATCACAGAATCCTAGAATCATTAAGGTTGGAAATGACCTTCAAGATCATCAAGTCTAACCATCTACTAAACATTATCAGGACCGCTAAACCATGTCCTGAAGTGCCACATCTAGATTTTTTTTATATACCTCCAGGGATGGTAAATCCACCGCCTCCTTGGGCATCCTGTTCCAATGCCTCGCCACTCTCTCGGAGAAAAAATGGATGTTGTTGTGTGCACTTTGGCTGCTTCTCACTTGTTGTATGTATGCAGTTGCCATGTCTTGATGACTTTGGGTGCCTAGGCTTCCAGATGTTCAGAAATCCTAAGCAAATGTGCTGTAATGAGACTCCCTTGGAGGGTGCTAAACTTTTTGGCATTCCCTAGAAATATAGCCCCTTACAAGATACTCATTTTGGGTTGCTTTTTGTAAAGGGGAAGCCAAATCCACCTGCCTTCAGGAAGTGGGAAGTGCTCTGTTGAATTAAAAAAGGAGTTGGGCTGGACCCATAGCATATCTCTTCTTCCATTCGGATGTGGCAGTTTCATTTGCTTTTTCATCTTGAGAGTTCTTGACTGATCAGCTGCTGAGAGAGTTACTGAAAGTTGCTTTAATTTTCAGCACGCCTTTACATACTGCCTATAGTCCCTACCAAAGCCCTGGTCCCTTTATGGGGTGTTCCCTCACACTCCACTTACTGTGGTTCAACATTGCTGAGAGAGCCTGTCCCTGGTTCTTTGTAGCTGCTTGATTTGTTTTAATAACTTGATGAGGTATAATATTTTGTATCTCTTCTGACACACTAGAATTAGACCCATCTCTGCTGTGGTGATAATAAATGTCACCATTACGTGTTTACCACTCAAGTTCTGATACGCAGTGCAAAGCTAAAGATAGCACAACAAACTACATAATATTCTAGGCTGTCATGTCTGCAGTGTAGAACACAACAGGCCAATTCAATCTTTCACAAGACCCATTCCTGAGAAGTATTTATCGGCCCTTTTTAAAAAAAGAAACTGTACGAAGTACATGCTACAGCATTGCTGTGAATATCCTGTCCCAGTACCTCTTTCTTCTCCCCAGTTAGAAGATTTTGCTGATGTCCAGTGTAGTTTTTTTGGATGCAAATCTTTTTCCCACCTCAGTGGCTGCAGAGGCAATAAGTAACAACCTTTTATGTACCAGATAGATGGGGGATCCTCTACCATAGATGCTTCTGCTATGGTTATGAGGAACCAGAATTCCGGGGGCCTCTCTCTGCCTCATATTTCCTCTCTGACTGAAGACAGGTCTGTTAGTCTGTGTATTTTGCTGCCTCAAAGGGATGCTGTGAGGTGAAGTTCACTGGTGTTTGCAGGGGTGTTCAGATACTGCACTGACAAGGGATACATAGGTGAACGGAGAGAGAGAGCAGACATACATTTATTAATCTGGTAAAGGACTGATATTTAACTCAGCAGTGCTCCCAAACAAATGTCAAAGACTAAATTATCAGCATGTCTCTTATCTCTGGAATTTTGTTTTGTGCTGTCCTACTGTACTTGTTGGGTTGTGGTTTGTTTTGCAGCTTCCTGGAAAAGAGAACTTTTAAAAACATGAACAGAACACGCCTGGTAAAAGCTGTAACCAGTTCTGACCGTCTGTAGTATGACAGCCAACAAATATCACCTGCTGATGATTTACAGATTCCTGGGAGATGTGGTGTTGAGTCTCAAAGAACTGGAACATGAACAACTCACCCAATATACTTCTCAGGAAACAGTGTAATGTATCCACCCGCTTCATACTCTCCTAATTTAGGACATGTGTAGTGTGCAGCGATGAACTGGCCAACCGGTTAAGTTGCTGTAAATCTCATTCCCCACCTTACAAAACACCCTTGATTGACCCCTTCTTTCATGGATGTTCAGCTCAAGTTTTCCAGTCCTATTCTTGGGAGGGAGACAAATCACGCTAGTTGTCCGTGAGCACGCTTCTCCAGAGAGGAAAAACGCAATGTTTTGTTGTTTTTATTTCATTGGGCAGCCTTTTCAAGTTCTGCGACTCACTTTGGCTTCCCTTTAAACTGTGACCAGTATTTATTTATCCCTTTTAAACACAATAATTTAATTAAGAAAATAATCAGCAGCGTTGAAATGATCTTTGAACTATACCCCTCTCACTGAAGGAAATTTATGAATGCATTATACAAGAAAGATCCTGTTATCTAAAAAGCGTTCTACTAAATGGTTTTGGCATCAGAAAATGAAGACTTAAAATTCTGTGCTAAATTTATAATGTAGAGATGTGAACGTTATTTATAGAGTCTGAAAGGTATTCCAACTGAATCTGACAAGTTTGTCTGGATTATTTATTGAAAATAAAACTGTTTCAAGTTCAAAGGATTTCAGAAGTGAGTTGGATATTTATGAGTCTGAACGACAGATTGTAAAAGTACCTGTATAACAGACAGAGGTTTAATGGTCTAGGCTCCCTCTTCAGACGGTGGAGAGAGATTGGCATGTTACAGTTCCGTTCCATTTTCTTAGGCACTTATCTTCAGACGGGAATTTATTGGCTGATCATCTCAGCAGGGCATTAACAGGGCATCTGTAGGTAATCATTACCATCATCTGCCAATTCCAGTTCCCTCTGCTTCAGATCAAGAGGAGGTTTCTGAAAGCTGCCTGGGCTGTAGGTGCCTTGGGCAGAAAGTGATCGGATCCAAAAAAGAAAGTCCTACCTGTGCAGTCTTGCTCAACTCTAGCTCTTGCTAAGGTTGAGCTTTTCAACTGAGCTCTTGCTGGTTATGTTACAGGGTGGATTCAACAGCCATGGGCTAAGTGAACATCAGCACTAGAGGACATAGTTCATAAGTCCCAAATGCCTTCTGGGGTGTGGAGGCTCCAAGTTAAGACAGTTTCTGGACGTGCCTAGCAGAACAATTAAAGGTACCTTGGTGAGTGCTCTGGAGGAGGACCCAGTGTTTAGGGGCAGGATGGAAGATGACTTCTTGTCAGACCTTTCCACTCCTTCTGAGTGAACTGTGGGCACCTAACTGCAGGCTTATATCCAGTCCTTTGTCCTTCATGAACCTGAATGGACAGGTGAAGAGAACTAATTAGTCCTATCCAAATGCAGGTCTGGAATCAGGGTCTGGTAGCTGGAATTAATGAGTGGCACATGTGAAGCCTGGTTTTCTATGGCTTTGGACGTTGTGACTGAATTGTCTTGTGTCTTAAGAAGGTATGAGCTCTGTTCCAAGGTTTGGCTGTGTTTGGGAAATTCCTCCAAGTGCTTGTCTCTGGGGATTCTCTGGTGGCTAATAAATACAATACAGGAAATCTTCTTAAATGTCTCTTCTGTTAAGAACACTACAGTTATTTCCTGCATTGCCTTCTTACTTTCCCAGAATTGGTGCAAGATCATCATTTTAGCCTTCTAGTAGCTTGACTCAAAATATGCCAGTAGGTTCAAAAGGTTTTGGGGTGGGGAGAGTAGATGGATGCAGGCTGATATGTAGTGCCTTCCTGAGAAAAGTAAAATTAAAAGGCCACAGTCTCTGCCCTATGAACTTTCCCATGTCTCTAAAAGATAGGCAGAACACAAGAATATGGACTGAAGGGTGGTATGGTAGATTAAGGACTTCTGTCAGAAAGATCAGGAACTTCTTAGCAACTTGATGAGACACCCCCCCCAATAAGTTTGCCACAAGCTACGCTGCAGGGATCTATTGACATAAGCTTGATCAGAGGTATGATGTAGGAATTTATATCCTCTTGCTTTCCATTGTCTCATTTGCTCAGTTACGTTACAGATATTCCACATGGGTTCTGTAAGGAAAAGAGAACTAAAGATGAGGAAAAAGATGAAAAGAGAGGACTGCCATTTTTTCCATGAAGAGCAGATTGCAAGTGTGTGGCATTTTTCCCACACATCTTGAATAGTTTTGGACTTGGGCTTTTTGAGGAGTTTTTAATTAATTTATTGTTTAAGTAACTGTAATGAGAAGAGCCCCTGCCACACTGATTCTAATGAGGATTGCATGTGTTCTGTGTCTTTCTTATTGTGGCCTATATCATTGAAATATCTTAACCAACATGTGCTGTGGCAGATTTCACTTATATCTGCTTAAATTAAAGCTTGTCACTTTAGGAGCTAGGAAGCATGCAAATATTTGAGAGAGATTTGACATTCACTGCTGAAATCATTGCACTAAATATCTGGCATCAACGACATTACTTGAGAAGGGTTAGAAATTCTCGCTGTGTCGCACAGGCCGGACATTCTGGACTTAGAGAAGAAAAATGTTGTTCACCTTCTGTGTTCATAATTAAGGTTTCCATGAAAATTTCAGCTTGTTTTTCTTCTGTATTTTCTCTGAGCAATATGTGACTGAGCTCCTCAAAGTTGCTGCTAGGAGAACAAACAGTACCAGTATCTCAGAAGTAGCTGGAGTAAGAGCACGATTTAGCTGTAAAAGGAATGGTATTTCCTTATGTTCTCATGCCCCAGCAATGCAAGGGAAGATGGCGCTGAGCTGGAAGAGTCTGATGGAACCTTGGACATTTGAACAGCTCCAGCCACAGGAGATGAAGCTTAAATTTCCCTGTGTGTGATTTTTAATTCTTAGAGGTCACTGTGGCAAAACGCTGTGCTGTGGGTAGTACATACAGCAGTGTACAGCTTGCAGACTTCTCTGTGATGGAAATTACTTGTTTGTTGACGTGCTGAAGTCAAACTTGGGTCTTCATGCAGAGGTATTATACACCTAAGGTTAATCTCAATTGTAATGTAATTGTACTTAATAATGCACTTAGTTGGCCATTACAAAAGGGACCAGCACCCCACTATTCCAATACCAGAGAGAGTCTTTGCTACCAAATGTAGAATTGCTTTCTTTTCTTAGCCAGAATCAGTGAATATACAGTAGGCAAACAACTTCAGTGCAGGTAGGATCATAGGAGAATTCAGGTTGGAAAAGTCCCAACATTCTGCTCTAAGCTGTATCAGCCATGAGATGAGACCAGATTTCTCAGGGCTTTATCCAGGTTGGGCCTTGAAAACCTCCAAGGAGGCTGCACAACCTCTGGCCAACTCTGATTGTCCTCAGAGGAAAATAAAATTAAATCCTTATAGCCAGCCTGAGCTTCCCTTGTTTCAATTTATGCCTTGTCTTCCCACCACATATCACTGTGAAGAGCTTGGTTCTCTTCTTGGTGACCCCCTCTCTCAGCAACGTGGTGCTTAGCTGACAAGTGGAGGCTGAGATGGAAAGAGGAGGCTCAGACCATGTTCTGACATCTAAGTTGGTATAAAGGCAAGTAATAGATGTTAAATACAGCATTTCCTCTCCTGAAGTCTGCATGTTGGCCTAGTCCTTCAGTTACATCATTCCTTTCAAAGCATTATTTTTCTTGTTCAACCTCAGACTGGTGGGTTTCCTAATGTTCAAAGATTTTGAGAGTTTGGGAGGAGGAAACATTCTGTTTGGTCAGTATTGATTTAGACTGTTTGCAGTTAAGTAGAGGAAAAAATAGCCAAACACCGCTTTCCACAGAGTGTCCCATTTTCCACAGTTTATTCCCCATTTCCTTTAGGTTCTGACTTGTAGCCATAGGCACCTGTAGTTACGACTTGGCTGTTTCAGGCTGTAGTCACATAATATTTCTTATTTATTGTTGAACTTTTTGTAAAGAGGTGGTTCAAGCACATAGTGCTGTGCATAGTCTTATTGGAGCCACAGGAGAAGAGTCATGAACTCTGGTCCTGGCCCAGCCACCTCTTCATTCTCGGTTGGGTTGGCTTCAATTACTGTCCCTTGCAGCTGACACACAGCCCACTGCCATGGCCAGGTCGCTACCTTTGAAGGAGCAGTAACCTGCCTCTCCACCAACTAAGCTCAACCTAGATGAAGGTCGGATCTGTCATGCAGAACTACTTAGAATTTGAGTGAAGCTTCAGAGGAAGCGGTGGGCAGAACACTGGTGAGGAAGCTGGAGTTGACAGAGCTGAGCCAACTTTTGTAGCACTTGAGCTTTCTTGTAAGGGAATTTTGTTTTTTGTTCAAACTCAGGCCAGATCCAAGTGGAGGTGTTGTTCAATCCAGCAGAAACCATATGGAGAAGTGTATTTCTACACACTGAGATGCTATGAAATGCTCTTTAACTCCACTTCTCCATGCTGTGGACTCTGCTGTGGACTCATCCTCACCCTTTCCTCCAGCTTGCCCATTTTCAGGTCTGGAATAACCTGTTTTGGCAGCCTCCTGTAGCACCAAAGTGTTGAGTGTTTTAGGCTGGCTGGTAAATCTTCATTTTTTGGATAAGAAAACTGATATATAGAAAGCTGAAATGACATGGTGCTGCTCCTTGTGCTTTGCAGAACTGCAATTTACCGTTGTCTGGGCCCCTGTTAATTGAAAAGCTTCAGGGAGGGTCTCAGGACCTTCACAGAGTCAGGGTTCCTCTACAGCTTGTTCTCACTGATTGTAGTCAATTAATTTGTTTCCTCTAAAGAGCTGGACAGGCTTTCTCCAGCTTTGGTGTTGTGCATTAATACTTATGCATAATATAGCTTAAAGACAAGATGAATTGGTGAGTAGTCTGGAAACCTGAGGCATGTTGCCCTTTTGAGTAATGATTCTGTATGTGGAAGGGGGAGGAAAATACTGCCATAGGGTCTCTGTGACCTGTTCATGGGTAAATAACTATTTAGAAAACATTGATTTGGAATGAAAAGTCAGCTCAGAGGCCTGATGGTTATACAGCAGTTCACGGGGTTAATCTGGGAAGGTTGTGAAGTCAGTCAAAAATGAAATTCATCCCTGAACAAAACTGCCCTGGTTAAGTTTTTATTTTTGAAAATAGAGAGGAAAACCAAAGCAGTGTTGATTTGCTGTAGGTGGAGAAAAACATCCTCCAAGCTTGTGACATTTTTCAAACACTAAATCTTGTACATCAGATGGATCAAGCCGGATGCTCTATATATGCACATGAACAATATCCTTTTGAGTGATGAGTGTGTAAGCTCTGCTAGAGTTTCCAGCACATGAAAGACATTAAAATGGACTCCTCCAAGTCTTTAAGGCATGCTGTGTAAGTTGGCAAAGTGAGGGTAGAGAGTCAGGCAAAGCACCTCAGAAGGCAAAGGTCTCCTGGTAATCTTTTATTATCTTGGATGTCTGCATTTCCCAGTTCCTCTTTCCCAACGGGAAATGAGGATAACGCCAACATCTGATGGACAGCATCTGCTTTATTTGTTTTCAGTTCATAGGTTAGAATTCTTTTGAAAAAGACACAGTTGACTCAACAACAACCCTAGGTAGGTGGGTCCTCCTAGCCTTTATATCCAGGCAGTAGTGTCAAGGAGGAGGTGATTTCACAGTAGAGGTAGGAGGAGGGAGGTAGCAGACAGGGAGGAGCGCTCAGGAAGAGAGGCCTCCAGCCCAGCGGGCAGGTGAAGAGTCAGCAGAAATAAGGAAGAAGCAGAATTGCTTCATAGGGACCAGAAGAGAATATGCATGGCTTGCTGTCCTCCAAATACTGACTGAATTCAATGAAACCAGGCTAGAAGGCATCCTTGTAAGGATGCAGTGGACAGAGAAAAATTGACTTCTGTTACCATTTACAGTAATTGTGTTCATCCTAGTCAGTCCAGTTTACATTGCTTTGAGAAGTTAAGGGTTCTATTTTATATTCTAGTAAAATTCAGTTGGTTTCAGAAGCCTTTCTTATCTCTTTTGAGGGGCTCTAGATAAGGGAAGCTTACCTTCCAAACTGTGATCTCATGACACAAGGATGCTCTTACTTTGCAAGATGATAATGAGGGTTTTGGGGTGAAAAGTACCCTAGGAGAGTGAAATTGGTTATTGAACTGCTGCATACTCATTCAGGTCTAGAAGCCCCTTGCCTGCACTGCTGTGCAGCTTCTCCCTGCTGATGAGAGCCATGTTGAATTCTGCAAACTCTGTAAGAAGTTAGTCCTTGATGGTTCATTATTCTCTGCTGATACTGAATACAAGCAAAAGCAACGAAGATTCTGCTTGTCTTGGCTGAAGTGAAAACATCTTCAGTCAATTACACCATTAAAATTATCTTCTGTTCTTTGATCCCTTTTTGTTCCCATTTGTCATATCTTTTCTGATGCTGAAGTGAAGGCTCTTTGGAGACAGGACCACCTCTGCTTCTGCATCTCTGGAGGTGGGCAGATCACCGCATGGTGCTGCTGTGGAATGGTTTCCATCAACTCCAGGTCCCAGCGGGGCATATAATTCTCTGTAAATGGGGAGGCAAATTTCCAGCCTTTACCCAAAAGAAACACACAAAAGGAAATGTGTGATATGTGGTTTTCTTTCTTTTGATCCCTTTTTCTGTAGACAGTGCATGTCAAATTTAACTTGAATATTCCCAGTGAGATCGACTTTATTAGCTCTAATAATTTCTATGTCTTACAGACATAAACCTCCCTTCTTGCCCATTCTTGCAGAAGTTACTATACTGAATTCCCAAAATATAATCTGAGTCTACACGGACATCCAAGATCCCAGTAACCAGAATGTGTTAAGTTGGTGGGAATTATGGAAGTATCTTGTCGCCCAAAGTCAGCTATTAATTGTAAGTAATAATATTAATTCTTATTAATTATGGCTGTAGAATTATGTTGGACCCTCTCCATTTTTTAATGTTTTAGGCAATGCTCCATAACACTTTGACCAGCATTTAGAAAAATGGCCTGTATGTCTTTTTCTCAGAGCAAATAAATTAATTTTTATGGAATGTGAAGGTAGAACTGAATAAGCTTGTTGCAATGGAAATAGTCTTTCAAAACATTGGAAAAGTTAGACACTTGCAATAGCATGTGGTCTAATTTCCTGAACCTGTGAGAAAGGACATGAATCATTATATAGCTTACTGCTTAACATATGCTTGCTTCCTCATGTATGTAGAAGGCAAGGGTGGAATATGTGCAGGAGTCAGGTCCAGCATTTCTCTTTCTGTCTCTTACAAGTTCAAAACCACAGCAGACATTGTGGATGACAAAAAAGCATGGCAAGAAGTGAGCCAGAGCAACTTAGAATTCACTAGGTCCTTCTAAACTGGACTGGATGAGGAGAAAAGGAACTTTAATTAACAGATACCTTTCTAATTTGTCAATAGCTTTTCTTCTGTTTTAAAAAAAAATCTTGTCAGAATCTTTGGAGTTCTATTTTTTCAGCGTGTATCAAAGTGGTGAATGCTGTAATTTTGTGCAAGAACCATCTTATCCGCTGTTCCTCTGGTGCAGCAGACTTTCTTCAATACTCCTGTGCTCTTTTCACAACATTTCCGACTATGTTTACTGAAGCTTGAAGTAGGGGTGAGGACAAAAGAGGCAGGAGGGGTTTTTGGGGTGGTTTTTTTGTTTGTTGTTGGTTTTGTTTTGTTTATTGTTATTTTTTGTGTTTTGGTGGTGGGTTTTTTTGTTTGTTTTTTTTTTTTTGTCCTTTTTTTTTTTCTTAAAGAAAGAAACATATCTCTGAGTTGAAAATTCAGAAGGAATCTTGGCTCATTTGAGGCAGCATCAAGGTGGGCTCCTGCAAACACAGGTTCAGTTGCCATCTCTGGAATGTAGTACATTCACAATTCATATTCAATTTTCTGCCTTTATAGGAAAGGTTTCTGGATTTCAGAGCCTGGCAGTGGGGTGACATTGAATACAAGATTGTGTAGCACTTTATAGAACTTTTCTTTTATTAGCAACTCTATAATCACATTAAGTTAGACTGAAAATTTGAACTAATTCTTTCCCTTGAGGGCCAGGCTCTAATAATGGTAAAAATCTGTGAAATAGGATAAATACAATTCAATAATTATATTGATAAATAAAATGAAAATCAACTAATTGTGTCATTCAGTCTGTTGCCTGCCTCCGTTGTTGCTGCCTTTCTGCATCAGCGACTGCTAAACTTTTTCTGTCACACTTCAATAAATTTAATTGTGCAGAATAAATGAGCTAATTTTTGAAGTCACAGGCTCTGTTTGCAAGATAAGGATGGTGATTTATTGACCTCCTCCAACTCTGTAAGAGTGTCACCCTCCTTTTTCCTGACAACCATAAGAAGGGGTTTTGTCCCTCTTCACCCAGTGCCTTGCTAAATCCTACTTTGTATATTTACCTTCTCATCTCATTTTCTTGAAGTCACATAATACACCACAATAGACCAAAGATCTCTGCTTCAGCTGGTGGCTATACAGACTATTCCAAGTGATTAGCAGAGCTGTGTGGTTTTTATCTTTCTTTTTAATGCTATTTTCTTCTGATAATCATTTCATTCTCTGGATTTTGGAAGGATGTCTGCTAAGGGGAAGCATGAGAAAAGGGGCATAGATTAATGCTTTTTTTTTTTTTTCCCCCTGGAAGCTCTGGTCTAATCTCATTCATGAATCATTCGCTCCTCCACCCTACCAGGATGCACACTGATTTCAGGGCTCATTCACATTTCTAGTTTGACCATGAGAACAGGAAAAAGGTAGGTATTAGGCATTGGGCATGCTTCATGAAAAAATTGGTAGCTTTTTAAACTTCTGTTTCTTGTTTTTTGTGTTTTAAGTGCTGAGAAGACCAGGAGAAGATCCTGGTGATCTTCTCTGTTATATTCCTGCTAAATTTTTACAGCAATGGGTTTGTTAAACTGACATAAAATGAGTGAATAGGCCACACCCTTTCTTTCCTACCTCTTGGATTTTATTTTTTTTTTTTTTTTAGATAAACATCTGTGTGACAACTACAACTACCTTTTTTTCATAAGGCTGGATCTTTTGCTCTGTTCTTTAAATTAAAGCCATAAAAACCCCCTATATGCATATGAAAAGAGATGAATAGATACTGCAGTACAGCTCCATCTCTGTTACAGCTGACAAATCAGTTGTCATGCTGTAGCTATATGATCTCTGAATCAAAAATCTTGGTATTCTGTTGAGTAAATAAAACTCTTCAGAGAAAAATAAAATTGGCATCAACACATCAACTATGTCCAAAAGTGGTCCCAAAGTTTTACCTCCCTGCCTCTGGCAAATAAATCCAGTAAACGAGAGGGATGGGGACACCACCTTCGTATTACTAGATGGCTGCCTGCTGAGGTATGTTAGGGCTATGCAAGCCAAAGTTTTCCATCTTAGTGTATGCCATGTTTGCTCTTCCCAGTGAGGCTGAACCTACTCTTCTTTGAATACAGGCAACATAGCAAGTCAAATATATATGAAAGCTAGCTAGACTTTGACAAACTTGGCCTCCTAGAAGTGCACAGCAAAAGACTTTTTATAGAGCCAAGATTTCAGCCAGGCACCTAGAACGCAAACTGTGAGAAACCTTTTTCTCATGTTTTATTTGTTATATTGGACCTCCTTCTGCTGTAATTTTCTTCTAAAGAAGACTTATAACCTCCTAAATATTTCCTGTCAGGTGTTGGCTAGGTGAAATGCGTCCTAGGGAATTGCAGCTGGAGGAATCACAACATCCCACATACAGAGCAGTCCAACTTTCTGCCAAACTCTTCGCTGTGTCTTTAACTCAAACTGCTTGCACTCTTTGTGATAGATGCTTGTAGCAAAAGGCAGACCTAACTCAGGAAAGCCTTCTGCATCATGGCTCTGCCTTCCTTCAAACAAAAACGTATGTCGTATTTAACAGCCTGCCCGGGGAGCTCCACACAAATCTGACACAGGCTTTGCATGAGATGATAGTTGCTGTTCCTCCCCGTTTCCACTGTGTAGTTGGTGTTTGTGCCTTGGCTGCTGTGGGTCACTTAATTCAGACTATCTCAGGAACCTGTCAAGCTGCACCTGAACAATTGCATTGATTAAGGGGAGTATGAAGGTAAATTAAACCTGAACAAAACTTACTCTTTGGTGAAGAAACCATTGCCAACTTTAACAGGATAAAATTCCACCAGCATGTAATGTTTTATTGGGCTCTAGTGAAATACTTTGGAGAAAGATTTCCAGTTCATAAACCACTTCCAAAACATCAATTGACCTTAACGTTTTGTGGGCCATTATTGATTTTCTCTTTGCAAACCAAGTTCTAATTGTTCTGCAGATTCCTTGAACCAAGAACAAGAAGATAAATTTTGTACTGAAGAGCTGGGCCTTGTGGGGAGGTTACAGGAGATGTCCGAAATGCTAAGTCTGATTCAGATCAACATTTCTAAACCCATGACTTTCTCTGAAGGAGGACTGTGTACCTCCTCTGAAAGAGGAAGCCAACAAACTCTTACAATAGAAGTAATGCTCACTTTCTAGTTGAGATTTTTCTTCTGCTGTAACCTTTGCCAGATCTTAAATTGTCAGTAGAAGAGTAGAACATACTTTCTAGTTAATGCAAACTGAACACATTCATTATGCTCTGTAAATCATAATGCAGTTCTGCTGTTCTTTATCCTTTTTCATTGGTGTTCTGGTTATGTGGGTATGACTGAGATCTGCTGGTCTGATCTGGAAGTGACTTGGCAAAATGCCACCCACTTGTCACTACCAAGTTTGATTTACAGACCAGCTGAAGGGTACAAGCTTTGGTGAAATGCAGGCTGTAGGTGAAACCAAAGTTAGGCAGATAGGAGCTCTTCATTGAAGAAAGCCTATCTTCCCTATTGCTGAATGAAGAAGCTTAACAGCCCACTTACAGAGATACATCAGAACTGAGTGCAGAGTTGAGGCTTCATACTTAGTGGTGGAATTTGGGTATCTTCCTAAAATACCAGGCTTTTTGTTCATTATGCTGAAGAAATGAAAGCCAACCCTATTACTGGGGCATGCAAGGCCAAGGCCAGGGTTGAGATTTGAGATCTTTTCCTGTGTTTGGTGTTTGAACACTAAGGTGGCAATGACAAAACCATCCAACTATGTAAAAATGGGGAGCTTGAGGGTGTACTGAAGTGAAAAGAAATGGAAAACTATTCCTGGAGACAGGAGCCATTCTCGGTGCATGGCTCCCTTGGGTCCCTGTATTGCCAGACCTCTTCCAGTCCCCAGGACAGACCTAATATGATTAGATGAAAACATCCCCTACTTCACAAGACATACGTACTGCAAGACACTTGTTTCCAGTTGGGATTTATTTTTTTATGTTGTAGTTTTGAGACTGCTTTGGAATATTTTATATAACATCAGCCACTGTGCAGATTTGTGTATTGTACTGTAATTACTTAAATAGGGGATTTTGTATGCTACAGCCAGTGATTCATGAACTGCAGGGTATCTGCAAAAACAGGCTTTCATTGGGATTATGGGATGTAAAATGCCTGAAGGTTTTTGCCTTTGATAGCAGACCTGCCATTGCATCCATGCAGGGTTTGTCTAATAAATTGTATTAGTGCTTTCCAGCATCCTGATAACTTCCCTCCCCCAACTCCTTGCAATTCTGAAGTGTTTTGAAAGCAAACTCTGTGTATTATTGCTGTGGCAATCATTACAGCTTATGTTCAGCATGCTTCTTGTTGACCATGCGCTGTAACAGAGAAGAAAGTTGAAAAGGTTCTTCAGGGAGGACTTAATATTGTGATATTAGCAATTACATGATTTCTAGCAAGAAATAAGGGAGGTGTGGAGGGTGTGGGGAAAAGATCACAGTTCGGTGTTCTCTGTCTTCAAGGGGATGTAGTCATTTGTCTTCCATCAGATTAGGGTTATGTAGCTAAATCCCCTACCTGCTGTTGGAAATAGTCTCAGCCACTGAAGAAAATGGAGCTACTGTTTGTTTTAAGACGTTGTCTAATTTGGCGTGTCAGATTATTTCAAGCCCATGAGGAGGACGTGCTGATGGCTGTGTTCATGCCTGTGTATCCAACCAATGTGTTAGACTAGGAATCCTTGCAGAAACGGGTTAAGTCCAGACCTTTTTCCTTCTGTGAGATCCATCAGGAACTGGGCAAAGGAAATCATAAGGTAATGGCTTGCTGCCCTATAAAATCCCCTAATTCTTCCAGGGGATAGCAGGTTTCTTGTTCCTTGCTGTCTTTTCTGCCAGCCCATTTCTAAATGTCTGCAGGTTTTGTGCTGTAAAGACAGAAACAGTTGTTTTTTGTAGTTGCTTGTGAGTTTTAATTATAGCAGGCACAGTATTTCAGACGTGCTGATGCTTGTTTTTATGTTGGTATCCACATGGCTGCATTTTCTTTCCAGGGGTTGGGAAAGATCATTTTCTTAGTCATATTTCTCTCAGATCTAGAACTGTGCAGAGCAAAAAACAACCCAGTAAACCTTACTGCTACTAACTCCCTGCTGAAGTCATCACAGCTCAGGTAAGGAATTCAATAGATAGCAACAAGTCAGGGTAAGTAAAATTACAGTGTGTGTTTGGTGCCCATGAGATTCCTCACTGACTTATTCATAAGGAGGGTCATTTCAGCCATGAGTAGAAAGAAAATTCCAGGCCTCCCAATCTCCACCCTTGCTCACTTTTGGCTGTGCCTGTTTCAAGCTGCCTAGTGTGCAGCAGGTTGCTTGCTATTTAAAAAAAAAAAAATCACTAAAAATACAAGAGCAGCAAGGAGTGTATAGCTACATATAGACTGTGTGTATACAGGCAGAGCTGTATGCTCTTGGCTGAAATCCTCAGCAGAGATTTTTTGGGGTTAGGTGCTTTGTAAAAGTTTGGTTTTGCTTCTAAAGCTCTGTGTGCTTCCACTCTCGCTCTTCTCAGCTCTATTGTACTGTGCTTCGCCGTGCAAAGCAACGCTCCCAGACAGGGCATCGGAGGAGACTCAGCTCAGCGAAGCTGCAGGAAGAGCAAAGCTCACTGCCACTGTTTTCCATATGTTCCTCTCTATGGGGGCCTGACTGGACCTCGACCTGAGAAGGAAGCAGAATGGAAACTTAATTGAGAAGCGAGTCCTGCCCCCAGGTAAATGAAGCAGCCAAACTCTTCTGTTCTCGTTCTGTCCAGATTTAGCATGTTTCTGTGCTGCGGGGTGTGTGTGTACAAGAGGAAGCACCTTCATCCCTTGCTCTGCTTAAATCCACAGAAATATCTCCTAGTGCTCAGCCTTAATTTGCAGCCTGGCAAAAGAACCTTCCCGTATTGCCTCTATTTTTTTTTTTTTTTCTTCACCCCTTTTGTTTTAAGTTAGTTCACATTGATTAATCATTTTAGCAATGTTTAGGGCTGGGATTGTGAAACCTTTGCTGGCAAGAATTTTCCCCCTGGAGTCAAGGAGACTACTCATTAGCATGACTACTTGCCAGCGTGAGGGAGGGATTCACAATCTGGACGTTTGTAGTTTTAAAAATATGTCTCTATTTAGCTGATTTGAGCAGCTGAACAGGGCTGGTTATGGAAATCAGACTAACAGGCTGTCACTCTTGGGTGTTTTCTTCAGATGCATCTATGGTGAAATAATGGGTTTTTTATGTAACATGCAGATTTAAACAGTCTTTCAGTTGCTTGATTGGTGTCTTCAGTCTTACTTAAAAGCATTGTGTGACACCCTTTCAGCATAAACCTAACAAGCCCCTTTGTTGTTAAATATCCTCTCTATACCCCTCTGAGTTTGCACAGTGTAAAAATGTATGTGGGTCAGTAATGACTGGAAAGCCGTTATGGGCTGGTTACGCAAATCTCCTGGAAGCAGCTAGGGCTGGCAGGACACCTGGTTTTGAGCCCAGCAGGTTGAGGAGTTAGAAGGTGAGGAGATGTCTGCAGAACATGATAGTGGCATGGATGCAGCTCTTGTTCCTGCTTCTAAGAAACAAAACTCGGAGGAAAGAAGTCTAGCCCTGACAGAACCCCCCATCTTTTATATTACAGCGGTTCCCTACTGTGAGTCAGTTACTCCCTATTTTTTTCTGAGAGCAAGTGAAACAATTTTGCCTCTGCTCTGCATGGCTAACAGCAGCAGTGACCTTCAGGCTGGCCACTTAAAACGGGTGTGGGATTATCCCAGTGAAAAATTCAAAACAACACTATCTTTCCCTTTCCCCCACGCTCCTGCCCTCCACTCTGCTGTGTTTACTCCTCTGCATGCGGCATGGCCATCCAGCCTGGGTCCTGGGCTGCTGGAGCACAGCAGTTCCCTCTTCTGCCTGCATCTCCCTCCACCTTGCACAAAGCTGACAGGGGGATTTTTCACCTCCTCACTTTCCTTTTTCCTCTTTGATTAACTTTGGACCAGATGGCCAGTCCCCAATCTCTCAGCATGCATTTGACTGACAGGAGCCTTTGATAAACCTCATAAGAATGAAGTCATCTTCAGGTCACCTCCTCTGCCTGGCCTTTAGCATCCCACACATACCGCCATTATCTGCTGAATAGGAGACAAAGGAAATTAGCTCCAATTCCCTATCATCCCCATTATTTCCACACTGATTTAAACAATGAGGCAATGAGATGCCCTTCACTTTCCTTCCAAAGGTACAAATGTCAGCTGTTAAGAAATGCAAACAAGAGGGTTCCCATGTTAATGGATGGGCTACTTTGTAAAGCCATGAAGTGGTAGAGTGGATTTATTCAGTGCCTGCCTGGAAGGTGCTTAACACACTTCTAAACAAATTCTTTAACCACTTTTATTTTATACACAGTGCAGAGTTCTCCAGAAGCCTGCTTGCTTTGGTCTGGATATGTGTAATGAGGTGATACACCACTCTTGTCTTTTCCATATGCAGTTATCAGAGCTTCGTTTGAGATGGTCTTGAACAGAAATCTTGGAATACAAATTCCTTGATATAAAAAAAGGTTTAGCTGTGTATGAATCCAGGTACTGAGATACAGGAAACCACTTGCAATTTCAAGAGAGGAAAGAAATTTGGATATTCTGGACAGAGGACAGGAGCATGAATCAGAACAGAATCTCTCCAGAGATTTGTAAGTAGTTACCTCACATCCACTTGGCTATTAACCTTTTATCTGAGAAGAAAAACAGCAATACACCGTAAGAAGTGTTGCCCCAGGGGCATTTTAAGCCAGGCATGCTAAAAGATGTCTTTAAAAAATATTTATTTTGATGAGATTTCTTTCCTAAGATTGTGATCTTCCACTTGAGTTGATTTGACTGGCAGTTAATTCTGATTTTTTGGCAACTGAAAGCAATTAAATGTTTGGGCACTTGCATGAAACCATTCTCCACATCACTGGCCCACCCACATACATTACAGGAGAGGAAAACAGCAATGATCTCTAAATTAACTCTTGGGAAAACTGGACCATAAACTGTGCTTTACATTAAAATGTATCATTTTCTTTTTTCCTTACTAGTCTCTCCCCAGTAAAGCAGTCAGGACCTTGCCTCTGAACCAGGGCTCGCTACAGAATCATCTCCTGATGTACAGTTGAAAAGCATCACACAAGAATGTAGCTATTTATTCCACAGAGCAAGGATCATGCTGAGAGCTAGAAACTGTGAGTTGTATTCCTGTTGCCTGCTATGAAACATGGGAGCACTGACAGCGTGTCAGGCCAAGGGACTGGTGAACAATTCTGACCACCTCTTAGGCCGAGTTGGTAGATCTTGGCTTCCCTTGCAGTCAGTGGGGAAAAAAAAAACCATCTTGGTACCCAAGTGAGGCACGTAGAGATGTCAGTCCTCTCTACTTGATGCATTGTGACTGCTGCTCACAAAAGATCGGAGTCTGAATCACTCCTTGCTTATTGACGTTAGCTGCCATTGGAGCAGAGGCTTCGAACTTGGGCTTTTATACTGGGCAGCCTGAACGTGGCACTGAAAGTCACAGTCTGTGACAGCCTTTCTGTTTTAGAGTGCTAGATAGTTTGCCACGTATCTTTAGCCACTGATAAAAGGCTGGTCTTTTTCTTCACGGTGTTAACTATGCACTTCATCAGTGGCAGAGAGAATTCTGATGATGATCCAGGCTGATTTAAGCTTCTGGGCAAGCCTGGCCAAGCCTCCCCCATGAACTCTGTGTCTAGAGAGTGGTGGCAGAACTGGATCATAAGAGGACATCTAGGTTTTAAATAAAGACCCCCTCCATATGAATTCAGATGTATTCTTGCTGCTGGAGGAGGATGTTAATATGGAAGTCAGGTAGCACCTTTCAGTTTTTTGCTTTGGGAGAGTCTTTTTTTATGGCTTCCCTTATTAGTCTAAGATGATCCATATTGTGGCACTGCAGTAAAGGATTCCCTTTCAAAGCTGGGTATGCAAACTCAACAGAAGTCCACTAGTTGAGAGAGGGCTTGGGAAAAGTAAGGTAAGCCTAATTAATGGAAGTTTTTCATTCTTTAACCATTCCTGCAAAAATCAAAAGAAATGTTTTGCTCTTTTGGTCTTTCCAGCTGAAAAGCTTCCAGTGCAGCCTGCACTAAGGACTCCAGCTGATTGCCAATTACATCTTGTTCCTCTTTCGTCTATGTTCTATCTCATAGCGGTGGATCTTCAATCACCACAATTTTGTTGGTACTGATAATAAAAGGAGGGTCTTCTGACAGCTCTGGAGTACCTGTAATTCATGTTACTTCTTGAAGTATTTGACCAGCCAACACGAAAAGTCAGGTGCTAACTTCCCTTTATCACATCTCCCCTTTTCCATGCTGGTGTTTCTATCTTGATAATGACTGACTTTGTCACCAAAATGCCTTTTTTCTGACCCCTTCACGTCAAGACAGTCAACTGACTGAAGATGGTCCCTAGTTTTGGGATTATACAGGAACAGATGATGGCTTCTGCCCATGATCAGCAGCTTTGGTAGTATTTTTAACACATCTGAAAGCACTGGTAAGGGTGGGAAGCTCGACACTTTTCCATGCGTCCGTGCATGCTGTAGGTTTTCTGATCGAATCTGGGAAGGGAATTGAGCTTCTGGCAGCAGTTATGAGTTTGGCGGTCACAAAGCTTCTTTTAAAGGCCCTGCTGTGTCAGTGTGCAGATCAAGGTGCAAAAATATTTCTCCAAAGAGCTGGTTTTCCTTAGATAGGGAAGACTGAGGTGTATGGAGCTAACCTGTGGCAGGCATTGAAAACTGTCTGCAGTACTAAGTATGGTATTTTTTAAGCACAATTATCTTCCACGATTTGTTTTCCACCTACAGCCTGTCACTATCTGAGGTGTTTGGCTGTCCATCTCTGCAGTTAAATGGGCACACCAGAAAGATGGACACATTTACTGTCACCAATGCACTTTGACTTAGGTTGCTTTACAGTAAATATTCAAGTGAGTGTGAAGAAGCAAGAACATGGCAAAAACTCTAACCTCAAGGTTTTGAATTTATTTATTTTTTAAGCAGAAGTATCAGATGTCAGCAATTCAAAGCAAGAGGTGGAGAGTGGGGGGCTTATGCTTCCCATTTTACTTTCAAGAAGGTCACAGTGAAAGCTTGTGATTGAATATTTTGCATGGAACTGCCTGTGACAAAGACAAAGACGAGGGGTTTGTCAGAGTGCTGAGAAAAGAGTGAGAGAAAGAGAGAAAGATCTGTGTTAGATTTTTAAGGTATATCTGAAAGAATGAAATAAAAAAAAAAAAGCTTTCAAATCCTCAGGGACTTTCCAATTTATCAAGAAAGACACATTCTTCCTAATGAAAGGTTACTGACCTTCATGAATGTGACAGTTCAATTACAGCCCATTCATATGCAGAGCAGCCGTTGATAAAGGATTTAGGAAATGTGACTAGCATAGCAAAAAAAAAAAAAGGGGGGGGGGAATATCTAGAAAATTATTTTTTTTATTGTGGAGCAAGAAATATAAATAAGATTCAGTCAGGTAGTAGAACCTTTTCTTCTCTGGCCCAGCAACCCATTAGATTTGCTTCAGTGACTACATTGACTTTTTCCTCTCTTTTTTTCTACTAATATTTCTGTCTTTTTAATCCTCTGAACTACTAAACCTAACAAATCATAAAGCCCTTGGGGTGCTGAGATGCAGGGTTTCAAACATTTTTTCCCTCTGACTGGCAGAGAAAGCTGGAATGTGTCCTAATGTTATTTTAAGTGCTTGACTAGTATTTAAACTCTTAAATGGATGGAAAGTTAAAGCAGCAGCAGCAAATGCACATGCACATACATGTACCCCCCCTCCCCCTTCCTTTTCCTTCCACCTTCTCCTCCCCCTATTTCCCCCCACACAGGCTCTCCAAGGCTGTTAATAGCCAAAGCAGATATTGGCTAGACTCTCTGGAGCCAGCCTTCAGCCCATGGAGGTGACACCTGTGAGCTGATGTTTGTTGAACTCCTCCAGGTGTAGGAAAGATGCTTAAAATGACATAAGGCAGGAGCTGTGAAAACAGGCAAGTATGTCACTCATACGTACAGCTCCCTGGAAGATCCCAAGGCCAAGTTGTTGTGAAATAACTAGAAAGAAAGAAAAATGTTTCACTGGCTTTGAAACAATTCCAGTTTATCTGTTTATCTGTCCGCGTGCACACGCGCTCCCAGGGATCTAGGTCTGTGTGTACTGGGTGAGCGTGAAGCACGCACAGAAAATAATGTGAGGCGTATGTCCTTACGTAGACGTGTACAAACTCATCATGTATTTTAAGGTGATAGCAGGCTGAGCAGTTGTGGAGTTAGATAAGGACAATCCTTTGCTTAGTGTAAGCTCTCACAGGTGGTCGGAGATGGAGCAGCTGTGGTGGAAGTTTTGTGCTCACTGATATTAGGGAGGTTCTCCTCCCCCTCTGCACTAGTGACATCACATCTGGAATGCTGTATCCACTTTTGGGCTCCCCAGTTCAAGAGAGACAGGGATCTACTGGAGAGAATCCAACAGAGATGACTGGAACATCTCTCCCATAAAAAAATGCCGAGAGAACTGGGGCTGTTTAGCCTGGAAAAAGAGAAGTCTGATCTTATTAATGTCTATAATTATCTGCAGGGTGGGTGTCAAGTAGAAGGGGCCAGGCTCTTTTCAGTTGTGCCCTGTGATAGGACAAGAGGTAATGGTAGCAAGGGGAAACACAGGAAGTTCCACTTCAACATGAGAAAAAACTTCCTCACTGTGAGAGTGACAGAGCCTGGAACAGGCTGCCCAGAGAGGTTGTGGAGTCTCCTTCTCTGGAGACTTTCAAGACCAATCTGGATCTGTTCCTGTGTGGCCTGCCCTGGGTGATCCTGCTCTGGCAGGGGGGTTGGACTCCATGATCTCCAGAGGTCCCTTCCAACCCCTACCATTCTGTGATTCCATGATTTATGTTAAGTCATGATTATATGGAAGGCATTGTCTTCCATGGAGCAGTAAACAGATTCTTGACTTGAACCAAGTGCTCAAATCCAAATGCAATCAGATGGACGTGAAGAAGTGCTAAAACTGTCTGTGGAAGGGAGAGCCAAAAGACATTTCCTTGACCTCCACTCAGTATCTGTGAAATGGCACAAGTGTTTCTGAGAAATGAGAAGCTCGGTCAGTTGGCGTTACCTCTGCCCAGAAATGTTCCACACTAGTCAGTCTGGAAAGAGCTGCAGTGATTGAGATCTCTGTTCTTCCTAGTGGAGCAACTGCAGGGAGAAGAGGCCAGTGCACAGTATTTTCTACTCTTGTTATGGCCAATTATGGTTTCTGGGAAACCAGAACCACAGTCAGGTGCTGCACTAGATGTGTGTCTTTCCCTGCCCAGTTTACCACCTCTGAAGTAAATTTCAAGACCTGTACCCGGTGGCTGTTTTGAGCTGCTCACTTACTGGGTGCTGAAATTTGCATATATTCTGAGGAAAGTCCTGAGGGGCTTGTTCTTGAGGTTGTGAGGTTTTTCCTCATCTGTTGCCTCATTTGGGTTTGGGTGATCATTGTAGGGGAAAGAACACTTCCTTGTCCTCAGTCTAATTTTAGATCAAGGGCTGGCATGGAATTGGCTTTGGCAGCATTGAGTGATGACGTCTCGTAGTGATGTGTACAAATAAAGTAATCTGTCTTTATTGGTTCTTTCAGATGACTTTGAAATGCATAATTGTAAGGTATTGAATTATGGAAATCATTGTAGAAATTACCAGGATCCCTTTGGAATGATCACATTTTTGCTTCTCTTTTAAATGAAAGTTCATCTGATCAAAGGGCTTCCTAAGGCAGAATGCTTTGTTCTCCCTTTTGTTCAGCACATACCTGAGACTTCCAGGAGGCTGTTAGAAGGCCCCAAGAGAAATGAATCCAACACATTCCCAGAAGACCCGTTTCCAAGAAATCTGTTGTTGCAATGTAGCAGGCAACCTGCTGTCTGGTTTGGACACTCTGATTTTTTTTTTTTTAATGCTTCTTCCTTTTCCTTGTAGTATGCTTCCCAGACTGCACTAGAAGCACTAGAACAAACAGATGACCATCTCCCCTGTCATAGCTTTGAGCTGTCTCATAGTGTGATAAGATAAGAATCAAGGTCCTTTGAGCCCTGGAGAAGAGCTTCCTAGTAGCATGCTCACTGCTTGCTTTTATTTCTGAAAAGAAAAACAAGATAAAGAGACTTAAAATGTTGACATTAAGTCCAGAAGAGCTCTTTGGAATCTGTCTGGACCATTAGATTCATTGTAGGTAGGGTCCCAATCCAGCAGAAGTTAAACACTGAAGCTGGAACATTATTTTATCTGAACTGAGGGATGAACCAATTATATTGAAAACAGAGAGAGTAAAAGAACTAATCCAAGTACATCCTATAAAATTCCCTATGTCATTCTTCAAGTATGTTTTCTGCAACCTGCTGTGGTCTGTTTGGACTGCGACATGTTATGAACAGTTTACTGGAATATATCTGGGATAACCTTTCTGAAATGTTTTGTCTTTGCCTCTCGTAGATAATGCAGGCCATCTAGGCTTCTCCCACACCCCGCAGGATCCACAAAACAACACTATAAAACATTTGGCCTAGAAAATCTTTGCTGTCTTTTGAAATTAGGCTTATTTTTCACCGCTAGTAAAACACATTTAATTTACTTTCAGTGGCTAGTGGACAATTTGATAAACTGTTTTTTAGTTAGCTTCATTTTCATGCCATTTTCATATTCAAATTCAATTAAAAGCTATCTTTACTGAATGCAAAATAATAAAAATAATTATCCATACCAGCATCAGGAGAACATTTCTGATCATGTTTACTTTGGTTAAAACCCCAGTCTTTGTTTTCCGCTTACATTTAATTGGCAGGGTCCTTTAAAGTTTACTCTTGGCCCTGAGACTTGAGAGTGCAGTCAGGCGTGTGGCTGGGAGCAGTCCTAATAGGCAGGCTGCAGAACTTCACCAGCTACAGCTCACAGGCTATGAGGGGGTTGTTCACCAGGGGAAAAACACAGTCCACTGCTGCTCAAGCTGGCATGAACTTTACATACTGCATGCCTTGCTGACTGATTAAAAACGTAGTCATCCTTAAAGGGAAATCGCCTAAGGACTTACAGTAAGTCCCAAATACAAAGGTGGTTTTATGTGGTGTACTTTTACGTAACAGGCTCTTTCAAGATCAGGACTTTGTGGTCAGTGCAAGGCAGTTGGTGACTCCTGTTAGCTTGCTGGTCAAGGCAGGTTCTCCTGAATTGGATCATGTGGAAACCAAATTGCACCTGAGCAAACATTGGAAGGTGGGAAAGGAATTGCTTTCAGTTTGCAGCCACAAATGTTAGAGTGACTTATGTGCGTTCCACTAGGGAAAACTTTCTCTCATGGCCGGCTGATAAGATATGGCAGGAATTAATTTTAGTGGGGCTAGTAAACATGAATTATTGTATGGCTGGCCCCTGTGTATCTGGAGGAAAAATATTCAATAGACTGTATCTCTCAGTTGCTCTGATGCACTCAGTTAACTGGTATGAGATAGCATACAAGAAAGCATTTCCATATATATTCTCTAGATACCAAAAAAAGTAAGCAGAGGGATGTACGTGATGGTCCATGTGGTTCTTATGATAGGCTTAACGGTCTGTAGCCACAGTTTCAACTCAGCCTGGAGAGCATCAGGAACAGAAGAGCAGGTCCATGAGCAAAAGCATGCTGTGACCAGCCCAGCAACATGGCCTTTGAAAGAGTACTCCTCCCATTGACAGTCACTGGATCAAACTATTGACAGGTTTCCTTGTGTGAAATAAGGAGAGAGAGGAAAAAGTTCCTTTTCCAAGCAGTGTGTCCTAGCAGCCCTCTTTTCGCTTCGGCAAAAGGTTTCAATATGGGCATAAATTCTTAAAAGTGCTGCTCATTAAAACTGTGGTGAAGAATATAAAGACCCAGCAAGTTGTCTGTCTTACTATTATTTGTCTGGCCTACTGTATTTACTGTATGTGAGGGTAGAGACCACTCTGTCTACTGTCTCACAACATGCTGATGGTAAGAACTGGATCCAGACAGGCAATAGAGGCTTATTTCCAGAAAATATTACAACTATATGTGTATATATCAAGTTTGAAGTATTTAAACAGACCCCAACTCTTGCCTATCAAAGTGTCTAGAAAACACGTTTCTTCTAAAAAGCCTTTTCTACTTTGGAAGAAGCCAGAAAAATAGTAATGGGCAAGATATATTACAAAATCTGGGCCTCAATCCAGGAAAGGCACAAGTTTCCAAGATCCTCACATTTTTACATTATGGCCTATATTGAGGTCAAACCTTTTTAAGGTGCAAATTTTTCTTCTGGGTACTTGAAGAGGAAACAATGTGGGTTTGTTTCCGTTTTGTTTCTTTATGGTGCGTAAAGGAATCCTGTGATATTTGGTTTTTAAAAGGTTGCTGCTTCTTTTTTATTGCTAGCTTCTATTTTTGTCTTGTCCTTTGGTTTGCAGTGAGTCTTACTGGAGCTCGTATGGAGGAGGATTGTGGATTTCTTGAAGAAGGAGGATACTGAAACTTTAACAGACTTTCTCCACTGTGCTTGTTAGCAATCAAAGCAAGCCTATGGAAGCTTGAAACTTCTGAGTCTTTGTTTATTTAAAAGAGGTTTTGCTTTCATTGTATCTCATAACCTTAGCGGTTTTCCAGTCCTCCAGAGTCTCACTATAGCAATGAGGTAAATAAAACATGAATTGCTGTTGTCTGAAAAGAAGGCCCTGGGAAAAATATCTCAAAAATAATATTAATAAAGGGAAAAAAAAGCTGAAGAAAAAAATCTTATCCTTTTTGTATTTAATAAGGATAGCCCTTAAAGATTTTTTTGTAGGATAAAGAAAAATCTCTTCAGTGGATTGAGCAGTTCCTCTCTTCTGACCACAGGAAGGGAGGGTGTAGCCAGGGGACTGCTCTGCTCCAGGTACCATCCCCCAAGAGAGCAAACCGGCATCGGCCCAGGTCAGTATCCAAGGCCGCCTTCCAGTCCCTCTCTTTGGTTCCCTTGAGGGCAATGCTGAGGTGATGCCAGATCAGGACTGTGTTCAGCCTGCCAAGGCAGTTGGTCCTGTCCTACTGGTCTGTACCAGGTAGGAATTATAGTAGGTTTATTCTATATTACTGCCTGCCCCTGGCTTTGCTGTGTAGGCACCGCTGAAAATCCTTTCCACTCATACTCCTGCCTGCCAGTTAATTCTGTGCACTCTGTTCTCTTAATGCTGCATATGGATACATGCAGCTGTCATTACTAAGATGCCTACTTTCGGTTTATCTTACACTGAAAGGCAAATAAAAAGTAAAGAAGCCCAAGGGGTTTCATACGGTGTATGAACTGATCATTCAGTGGTGCTGTTAAGAAAAGAGAGGTGAGATACTATGGACATGCATCTCTTTTCAGCTGGTCAGCTATGTAGTATAACACTGGTGCTACCTGCATGTGTGTGTCCATCGCACAGACTTGGCTGCAGATAGGTACTGTTTGAACATTTGCACGTATTGGAAGTCTGACGGATGGAGAACAGAGTAGACCTGCTATGTATGTGCTGTGCAGATGCCCGTAGTCCATCCTGAGCTCATCCACCCTGCCATGTCTGTGGGCTGGCTGTTCGCTCAGTGCAGGTACATTGGCCTGATTTGGCATGGGAGGTGCTGAGCTGTGCTCCTTGGTATGTTCAGTGTAGCTGGACATCAGCAGCCTGGTGAGAAGCATGCCACTGCACGTTTGCACCTGTCTCTGGGGTGGCCAGCAAGCCTAAGCAAATGTTCCAATGCTTCTTTTCAGTCAGATTTCCAGACAGATAAAAGAGGACAGGCCTGGTGAAACTGGCCCCTAGAGTAGCCTTAGTAATCTGTCAGTTCTTGGCCTCTTGTCTGCTAGTTTAAGTCACTGTTCAAGGAGCCTTCTCCTGTGCAGTTCTGGAGTGCCACAGAACTGGTCTCCTCTCCTGCAGGGAAGGCCAACAGAAGGGGCAAAGCTAATAGAAAATGGGTTGTCTCATAATCCCCAGTGACTGGAGTAGCCCTGCAACCCTTCTAGAGACACCATAATTTAGAGTGAAAGCTGAAGTAGAGTAGTAGAGTCAGTCCTTAGGTTTCAGTCCTGGGCACTCTCCAGGATGAACTCTGCATTTCCACAGAGGGCTTGTCGTTTCCATGTTGGTGTTTGGCCTGTTCTTGAATTAAGTGCTAGCCATTAATCTGAGAAACCTGGAAAGTCCATGCCTTCTACTTCAGCCTCGTATAAAAGCTTGCTTCATATACAATGAAAGATAAGGGTTTTATTTTTTTTTTCTGCTAGAGAATGTGTGGGTAGGAAAACATCCAATCTGTCAAACTCTTTGTGACTAATAAATATTAACTGCTTCGAGTCTTCTAATTATCTCAATTTTTTAAAATCTGTGGCCAACTACTTAAATATTTAACCATCTGCCATAAAGCACTCTTGGAGGTTTATTCTACAACATACAGGCAATGTTGTTGAAAATGGAAACTTTTAATACAGTGTCTAGATGAATATGAGATTAATTTTATTCTTAAGTCAATAAAGACAGCACGCTAAATTTTGTCAGGGTCTCCACATAATGACACCCTCAGTCTCCTCTAAACATTCCTCCATTTGAACATACCTGAAGATTAAAGTGGCACAGAAAGGTTGAAAAACTCCTGTGTTAGGGTATTGAACAGTTAGTTAACCCACGTTGCACGCAATGGAGCTAGCACAGGATATGCCCATTGCCTCTTCTGTGTGATGCAATAACTAAACACAGTAGGATGCATGAAGAACAAGAATAATGATGCTCATTTTCAATGCAAGCTTAGCAAAGCAGATGTGTACCAGCTGGGCTCCCAACTCATGGTTGTCTCGCTTTCACTTTCTTTTGCATTCTTTGCTTCTCTTGATCTGGCAATATCTGTAGGACTGATGCCTTGGGGGGAAAAAAGGGAGAGACTTTGAAATCCCAGGCAGCAAGCAGGAACAATCCAGACAGCAGGTGATATTTCAAAGCTTCGGGTCAAGATGAGTCATCAAACCCTGAGGCCTTATATCCTTTCAGATCCTCAAAAGTCTTCTGAATTCCAGAAGCTTACTGACCTCCTTAAAGGTAATAATGAATAATCAATACTATATTTGATCCCTTGCATGAAGACATTACAACAAATGGCACTCAGTCTTTTGAAAGGAAGAATAACGTTTTGATCTTGCATTGTAAAATTGCCATGCTCAAGACTACCTCCTGGCTCATCTGCTTCATTCTGTAATGACATCCGGATGGGCTACAAAGGGCTTCTGCAGTAAGGCAGGATCCTCTGAGAATAGTGTCTGATAGGAAATCTTTAGACTTTTGGATCCTCTGACAATAAAATGATGTTTCTGAGGAGGATCCTACATAGTGTGATTCGCAATACAAAAGACACAGATTTTTTGGGGGGAGACAGCAGATTTCAGGTCCGGTTTCACTAACATGTGAAGAAAATGCCATTCAGTGAGATCTTCCAAAAGGATACAGAAGTGACCCACATAAGGTCAAACTTAGTTCTCTCCCCACCAATTATACTTTCCGTCCACTGTTATATTAGAACTCTCTGGTGAGACACAAAGGGTGAGTGGCATCAGCTTGAGCTGTTCCCTCACTAATCAGGGAAAGTAAAAACGTCTTTTGGCTGTGGAATAAACTGTGTTGTGTTACAGATGTCTGAACACATACGGGCTTAAGAAGCTGCATTTGCTATCCAACCAAGGCAAGGAGCCTTGCTGAATTCAGGAAGATGTCCTGGAGAGGTGACTGCCTCCTTTCGAGATGTCTGGGTAGTATTTAATTTCCTTTTTTTTATCTTTTTTGTGTGTGTATGTTTCTGTCTGAAAGCTCTGAAATGCTTGTTGGGATGCCTGCCACACTGGCCAGTGTTTTAATCTGAATTCCATGTGGGACTTGCGTGTCTCCTGTCTTCTGGGTTGGGATATGTACATCTTTATTGGTTTGTTACAGTTGTCTCTTGTACATAATGAAGTGCTAAGAGAAACAGTGTGTACAACCTTGGGTCTGGAGCTTGAGACTATACTATTTCCACTGACAGTGCACCACAGGCATACTACAACACAAAACCTCTAGTATTGGTTCTCACAGGGACCTCAAACCATGCCTGCCAGTAGCAAAGTCTATCCGCAGAGCTCTGACTCTGTAATAGAGAGTTCTGTGTTGTATTAATGCCTGAAAGCTCTTCATTCAGTGAAGAGGCAGAGCAGTTTTGCTTCCCATCATTTCTGGCTGAGGATAAGGGTTGAATGATGCTCCACAAGCAGTGACATCACAGGTTCTCCAGGTGAAGAGTCTTGCTTTTAATATCTTTAATGTGACTAATGATTCTGTGCTCTGCTTATGAGGTGCAGCAATTACTTGCAGGTGATTTTGTTTTCTATTCACTGTGCTTGACACCTGACTAGGTGAAAATGAGAATGTATTGCCATCACTCTTGTAGACATTGCTAAATTGAAATCAAGAGAAGAGTCTTTTATGATGATCAGAGACCTACCATTTTTTCTTAAGTCTTGGGGATGGAAGGGCTGGCATCAACTCTGATGGAGTCCTGTTAAATCCGGTTTCAAGCACACTGCTCTCCCAGTCCTACCCTTCCCTTCAATGAAGTTTGCATCCATATTTGCTATTAGAAGCAAATATATATGGAGGGAGGTATTACATGATAAAGAACTATAGATCAGGAACAAGTCCTAATGTTGGACCAAAGCTCCTTGGTGTTGGTGGAGGTGTATACAATGACTTCACTGCATTGCCATTCTGGCACTGTTAGCTTGAACCTATTTGTTCTTTCCAGCTTCTGTTTGAAGACAAAGGCTCCTTATCTAGCACCACTCTTCACTGACTGTGCTGTAATCTAAGCTTTACTTCAGCCTTGATTTTTTTTTTCAGTCACTTGATTCCAAAGTTATTTTTTCCCTCTGTACAAACCAGTCAGATCATTTTCTGTAAGTATCCCAGTTCAATGGGATCTTCCAAAAGGCTGTCTTTCTGAAGCATAGGTATAAAAGAAGAAAACATCATAATCATAGAGAAAGAATTATGACAGGAGAAGAAGGAAATGTGAAAGACCTCTAATACCTAAGCTGTTCATAATCAAGTGCTGATTTTCTCCTGTTTCTGAATATGCTTGGTTTTTCTTGCTTTTCAGCAAATTTTCCTATTCACTGTTGTCCTTGGCGTGTGTGCATATTTATATGTGTATATATATTTATGTGTGTGTCTGTATATGTAGAGATATATGCCACAGTTTCCTTTAAGGTAAATTTATAGTAATTGTTGATAGCTGAAGCAATAAAAGGAGATAAATTAATGCATAAGGGAACAGAGTTCCTAATGGTTCTATAAGGCAAAAATAAAGGAGCTTGTATTATCTTTCTATTTCATAGAAAAGTCCATGACTGTGCATCTAATAAACTCAGAAGTTGGGTCACTAAAGTGGTGGAATGCCATGACAGGGAATGCAGCCCTCTTTCGACTGGTGATGGATTTTCTGTAGATGGTGGCAGTAGGTGCAGCAGAAATGAGACACAGTGTGTTCCTTCCCTGGAAGAGAGCTGCAGCTTCTAGCTTCTGTGCCTGGTATTTTTTACTCTCTTTTGCTTGCTTTGCTAGGCTGGTGATACTACCAACGTGATGTGACTTTTGTTTAGGGTTGTTTATTCCTGCCTCTCTCCATTCCCCTGCACCCCTCTAGCCCCAGTATTTCCTTTCGTGCTTTGGCTGAAGGTAAATGAAACTTTGTGACTGCCAAGAGCAAATCTGTAAATAAGCATAACCAAAGCAAAACTTGGTTTAAATATTAAACAAAACCTCTGGTCTAACTCTAGCTCGGTCATGCCATCTGGGGTTGTCAAGCTTGTAGCAGTGTGCTGGTTTTCCTGCATGTGGCGACTCTAGTGTCAGCAGCCAGGTGCAGAAACATCCACGAAGGTTTAAATTAGCTGAAATGCCGGTAGCAGTTAACTTATGGCAACGCAGTACTCAGCACATGTTAATTAGATGTACCTTTTCATGTAGGCTTGCTGAGCTCTGTTGCTGCAACTACTCTTGGTTTGCAGATAGGTTTTTAAGCTTAGCTTGGGCTAGGTACTAGCCTGTGCTACACAGCAGCCACCGTACGGCTGCAATTTAAACATAACTTCAAGTACTGTCATTGGGCTTGCACTGAAGGGGCCTTGCTGTTCTTCCGTCTCCCAGGGGAGATCAGTGAAAAGGAGGCAAGGTCACAAAGTAGGAGCATCTTGGCTTGTGACCAGGGAGGATACTGCAGTCCTTTTCAAGCGAGCTTGCTTGTAGGTCTTGTTTAAAATCTCTGTAAGTCCAGATTCAAGGACTCAGCTAGGATTAAGGCCCTCATCTGCTGTCTGTTAGACTTCCACTGACTAAGGGGAGAGAGCTAGAAAAGTCTGAAAAACTGGAGTCTGTAAGCAAATAGTATTTTTCCATGGATGAGACTTCTGATTTCAGTATTTACATCCTAAATCACCGTCCAACCGTTTGAAGACTGTGACCCAGATGGCTCTACCAGTCTTGAAGGACTCTTTCCCAAGAGATAGCCTCTGTGATTAACTGTCAAAAAACATATCAGGCTTTTCTCCCATGTTACTTCATCACTTCTGTAAAATTCCATCTGGACTAAAAAGAATAGCAAACAACGTACTGAAGACAAGGGTTTTGATAACTAAAAATGTATTTCATAAGAAAAGGGTTGAAAGAGTTAAAAAAGTAAACCAGAGTCCATTCCAAGCCTTTACATTTTGAAAACATTGATGAAATTAGTTTTTCACTGTTTTACCAGCACTACTTTCAAGCTTCCTTCCCACGCTGTTGTGCAAGTTACTTGCAGAGCACTTAGGGATACAAATCTTCACGGAGCCTGACTCCTAGTTTCTCTGACAAATGCTCATGCTGTGAAAGAAGAGGCAGTCGGCTGCCCTGGATTGAGCAGGCTGTCAGACATCCCCAGAGAAGTTACCATGAAAAGTTGTTTCTTCAAAACTTTGTTTAAATTGAGAGCTGTTAATCAAGGCCTTGGTGCTCTCATTAGAGAGGGGAGGAACCATTTAAAGTCAGGAATCTGCAGTATATATGAAAGTCATGAAATTGAAATGAATGCATCTTTTGCCAGCTGGTTTCACACCCCCAGTTGGCAATCCACAAAGGTTTAGAGGGGGAATTAAATCCATTTTTCAGCAGAAATAACTATTTTTGTGATTATCATATAGATTCCATGAGCTACACTTTGGTCCTATCAAGACAGGCAGGCAGCTGCATGAGAGGTGGAAAGAGAGAAAATGATTGAGATGAAATCACCACCAACAGCTACTGCAGGCAGGGAGGCAGAGTTGGATCCCAGCCACAATACTTCTGCAACCTGGTTTGAATGGGCCTGATGGGATGCCATAATGTACCCTACACTGAAGAAGGTATGTAGAAAGCTGTCTGACATGAGGCTCTATTTCAGAGAAAAAATACAGATTGGTTCCAGGCTTTAATTGCTTTTATTTTAACTTGTTTTGCTCTTGGGGCTAAGATTGCCTTCAATAAAATAAGATTAAAAAAGTGGAGTGAAATAACACTCTAAACCAGAGTCAAATAAGAAGAGCTTGGAGAAGAAAGGGTTTTTCTCAGCATCACTCTTCAAACCAGCTGAAAGGCCTGAATGAAACTGGTGACTGAAGTTTCTTATTGCTGTATGGGGTACAGTTCTGTTCTTGTTTGTTTGGGATTGTTTGTATTTTTCCCAAATCACTGGCCTTCTAAGTCCATTCAGTGTTATTAGGATGGAAGTGATTTTGGTCAGATTGCTGCCTTACTTCAGAACTGATGACTCAGCTCCCACCTTTATCAGCTCTGGGCACAATCTTACCCTCCAAGCACAAACGCTGCAACTGAAGTTTCCAGCTACAGAGCAAATCTGTTTTGTGTATCAAAGGTCAGGATCAAGTCCTCAGCTGTGAACTGCAGGAGTATAAATACTTTCTGGCGATTGGACTTCTGTTGTCTGCTCTATCTTCCCAGCCAACAATTGTGGCGCCTGCTGTTTCCGATAGCAAGTTCCCCATCCCCTCTCGGATTACTGGAAATTCATCCCTGTGCAAAGAGCACATGTATCTCCCAATTTATGGCCTCTTGTGATTACTTAAGAAGTGTCTGAGAACCTTGTAGGGACTCAGCCCTGGGGTGAACTAAAGATTAGTTTCTATTTACTGCAAAGTACCAGAAAGTGTCATAGCCAAACATCCCTGACAGGGAAGCGGAGACCAGCTAACTGCAGCACTCCAGCTACCTCACCACTGGTGGGACTGGAGTGCTTGGAACGGCTTGAACACAGGTGGAAGGTCAGTGTATTTCTGTGTTAAAACAGAAAAGGGAGGCTGAAAAGGAGAGAATAAAATAAGTGATCTTCTTGAGCTCTTTTAAAAGCTGCACTAACTTAGACAGCAAGAAGTGAGGGGGACTCTCCATAAACTCTGGGCATTGTTTTAGCTGTGACTAAATATTAAGGAGAAACATTGCTTTTCTGTCTAGAAGTTGGCATGTTAATTCTTGAAGGCTTACTCGCAGGACTCCCTTGTACCACCCCATTCCTCAAAAGATCCCACCTGTCAATATTTGTTGTGTTGTGAAACAGAACTATAAATGGGCATGTCATGGTTTTAGAGACTGGGTTTAGAGACTTTTTTTTTTAACTCTGTCTAGAAGATTCCCGTGATTTATCCAGCAAAAGTGAAGAGAAATAGCCACCATCTCTTGTTGGCTTGCCAGTTATTGAACACTACACAAAAACTGCAGATCACTCGTACACAACCTTTTCAAAACCCCATGTGTCATTCTGACAACTTTCCAGGACCAAGGGGAGCAGACTTAATCTGCGTCTATATTAACATAAATTTACATAGGAATTGAATCAGAGATGAATGTGCGCAGTTGTTATTATTGTGTATTTACAAGAAACTTCACTGTAAGTGGCGACAGCACTTCACAAAACAGAGAGGAAGACAAAACATTCTTTGAGAGTCAAAGAGTAAATGAAGGACCATTTTCCTGAAAATGGTTCCTCATGTCTTCCCAAAAATATGATATTTTGAGTCTGTCAGATGGCTACTGCGTTTGCATGAATGGGCATGAATGGCAAAATCAATCTGATATTCCACAGAGAGGAATGTGCTGTGGTCTGTGGTTGGAGAGATTCTGATTTTTTTTTTTTTTTTTTTGAGGATGAAGATAAGGATTCTGGAATTTCTGCACCCTCCTCCAACATTGTATCTCAACACCTACTTTTTTTACTGATCCACCTGAGTTTAGCCCCTCTGAGATTGGAACAGCAAGAGGAAAAGTTTTACTTCTATTTCTGTCTACTTGCTGATTAACTGTATAACCACTGGAGCTGGTGTTTATGAGTCAGAGGTGAGTTCTGAGCCTGTGCTGGAAGAGGAGTTGCAACACTGCTGTGGATTTGAGGGCAAGACAAGGAAAATTTGCTGTCTCCTGGTATGAGAAAGTCAGTGGTTCACAGTAGGGTTACAAATACAATTCTTTCATGCTATTTCATTCCAAAAGAAAGGACCCCTTCTGAAAAGACCTTTAAATAGACGTGCTTTTGATGTGGAGAAGGAGGAAATAAAAAATTCTAAGGTTGATTTTTTTCACAAATTAATCAGCAGTGGGCATTGACATTTAATAAAATGGCCTGTAGCATCCCTGGCCATAGAAGATCCTGGGAAAATCTCCAAACTGCCAACACAATTGCTGGATAAGCCAGTGTACGGGACCTGGAGGGCACTGCCAGAAGAAATACCCCCTTTAACTTTCAGCCATGGTGATGCTGTGCATTCATTACCAAAGAGGTGGAAGAACAGTATGATGTGCTCTGAATAAATTGTTCAATATACTTGTTTAGATCTTGGAGTTAACTCTTATTTAGACCATTATACTCTATGCCCCTTTTCTCTTGAGAAAGTGCAGAATAATAAAGAAAAGGATCCAGCCCAGATAGCTCGGTACTGTTTTTGGGCCTCATGTTGTTTAGGATAGGGAGGGAATTAAATGAAACCTTAAAATCATACACCTGTCAGTTCAGATAAATTTGATTTATATCCAGGGCTGACTGTGGCAGCTCAGGAAACGTCTTGGTTTAGAACTAAGTTTGTTCAAAACACACAATGGTTTGAGGGTCACACGTGGTGCAACTATAAACCAGAGTAAGCCTCTGCAACCTTTACAGGAAATGTACCTCTGTGGGAGCTTGGTGTCGTTCAGAATGTCTTTTGGCAGGTCTGACCTCCATTAGGACCTTGGGAATGAGAGAAAGACAGCTGTGAGTTGGGGCTCAAGAGTCCCAGGCAGTTTACCATGGCAGCTTAACTAGTCATCCTGCATCAGCTACTGCTCATACGTGAGCTCTTAGCCTGTGGGGAGTATAAAGTAATGCAATTTATCCTAATCTTTTTTGACTCCCAAGTTATGTCTGCAGGCCTAGGTCTGAAGAGAAGAAAGGAACAATGGCCTTTTTAGATGCTTCTCCGGTGGGCCCAGCCTTAGGCTGTAACTGCACCTACAGGAATAGGAGATTGATACGGTAGCACATGTCTCTTTGTCAAGTTTTTCTGGGCTGCTTGGTTCAAAAGTTCATCTTTTATACTGTATTAGTCATTTTGCTGTTGGCATTCTAAACCAAGAGAAGGAAACAATTCTTCTGCAAATCTTGGGACAATTATTTGCCATCCTAAAACATGTTCATGCCTTATGTCTGAACAAAGAATCCTAAATAATGTTATCCCTGTGATTCAGAGTAACCCAGCTCAAGGCTTTTGCTTACAAATCATCTCACAAATTATTCAGCCAGTTCCAGTTTGGAGTGACTTGCTGAAGAGAAGCTGGGTCATAAATTGATATATCCTAAATTGGGCCAGTGATGGGGTGGATTATATAAGGACTTTCACTGCAAAACCCCAGATCCTATTCCCTGCTGCAATAAAAGACTTTTTTTTTTTTATGGAGTATGGGATAAATCCAAGAGACTGGGAAAGCTTTGGTTTAAAATACACTATAGACTAGTGGTTAGAGATATTTCTTGGGAGAGACAGGCTCAGTTCTCTGGTCTGACTCGGGCAGAAAAGGCAGCTGAAACTAATCTCCAGCCTCCCAAGGGACAGATCCAGCTGCCAATAGATGAGAAGGTGGCTGTGTTCCCTCCAGGTGCTTTCTGTGAGGCACTCACCTAGGAGATAAGTTCTGGGAACATGAAAGTCAGGCAGAGGAGTGCTTGGTTTGTGAAAGTGCAGCTACATGCATCAAGCTTCTTAGAGCCAGTGTAACACATCTCCAGCAACTGAAATGTAAGATAATTCCATTGTGTAACATGATAAGTATCTGTCAACTTTGTTGACCAGATGGGAGGGGGGCTTAAAGATCTAAATTTTAATACAGGTGCCTAACATGGCAGCCTGTTACTTCAGTCTGTTTAAGAGTTTAGGATCATGTGCTTTTATGTTTACTATAATCTTTTCAGCTCTGTCCCCAGATGGCTATTTTGAGCTAACCTCAGTACCCACAGAGGGCTCCATGACCCATCCACCGACTGCTGAGTTTGCTATGAGACTAACTGCAACTCTGAGCCTGGTTTTCCCTGTTGTCTGGCAGCAAAAATGAACTGCTGCTGACTGAATGACCACTGATTCTCTTGGAAGCGGAGCTGTGCGAACAGCAAGAGCCAACTCTGTCACCATTTGTGAGGATTTGTAGCTTGGGCCCTGAGACATCTGGCCGAGATATTTGCACAGTCCCGTATTGCACTCACTGAGGCTCTGCGTTCACATCTGGAGTCTAGACTGAGTGACTCTATGGGCTGGCCTTCAAGTCTCTGAACAGCTCATGTCCCCCTTGTTCTCTCACTTTGTCTTTTTATTACTTTGCTGGTTTATTTATTTGTTGTAGGTGCTTCTATCTCATCTCCTCAGACATTCCTGTCACAGACGCTTGAAAGCTTCGGTGAAGAATGGCAGAGACTGAAAGAGACTGGGGGAAAAGCAGACAGGATAGGTAGGGGAAAAAAAGGCTGTGTTGTGGTGAGGCTTCGATCGTGTGGTTACGGGAGTGGGGTTGCCTGGTGCTGGATTATGCTGTTTCTTCTGAGTTCCACAGCTGTGATTGTGGGAAATGACAGTGCTGAGCTGCACAGTTTGCCTCTGACACATGAGATAGGGTGCAGGGTTTTCTGGAAGCTGTTAGGGGAGGCCACGTGGTTGAGCCAGGGAGGTTGCTGGGCTGGCTGCTACCTGGGTTACAACCATCAGCAAGTTGCAAGTACAACCTGGGTCATCACCGAGCTGTTCTACCTCAAGTTGGTTGGAGTTGATCCCCATTCATTGTCCTGCATTGAGGATGAGGAGCAGCGAGTCAAAGCATAAAACAGGACAGAGTGGTTAGTGTGCAGTAGCCTTAATGTAGAGATCTGAGGGATCTGAAACATTGGCGCAGGGCTGGTAGGTGCATCGCAGGTCCCATGGGAGAGACTTTGGGCATCTAAGAGAGACATCTAGGTTTAAGAAATTAATCCCTTCAATTAGTCATAGGTTCTTTGTGCTTAGCTGCGCATCACTGTGAATGTGGGATGCCAAGAGCTTTAGCCCTGTGCTGGTGCTGTATGTTTGTGACGGGTGAACTCCTGCTTGGTCTGACACTGTCCCCAGCAGTGTCAGCAGCTGCTGCTGCTGCTTGCACTGGGAGCAAATCTTCCTGAAGGTTCCTGTCCTTATTCCCAGCCTCTCTTAATTCCATTCCCTTGGGCCTTTGTTAGTTCCACTCGCTCCTCAGCCTGTCCCTTTTAACAGTTTTTCTTTGTTTTAGGTTTCCTGGTTGCCTAACAGCCCTGTCTGCCACTGCTGAAGAAATACTGCTAGGGAGTCAAGGGCTAAGTATTGCTGACAACAGTGAGGTTATGACCTGGAAATGTAGTGGAGAAACTGAATGGGCTAGTAGTGAAATGTAGTGCTTGAAGAGGTGGGTACTATGGATGTACCTGTTTGTGTAGGTAGATCTGTATGTATTTGGATATAGATAAGCCAGAGTCTACATTAAGAGAATGTCACAAAATCTAGGAATTCAGGCACTGAAATACACCCTTTAAAGAAGGGTAAAAAGGGATTTCAAATATTCTCTATGCACTCGAAGTAGCCAGCAATAGCATGATGGCAGTTCTAAGTAAAGGATTTTAATCAGAGTATATAAAAAGACTGGAATGATGTTTGAACAACATATCCAGCTTCCAAGTATTGTCTCTTTCCCGCTATCAATGACACTCATTGTGCAATAACAACATTTGCACAGAGATATGTCCTGCTTTGCGCATGGAGGATATATTGAAGTGCAGCCATAGATAGGGCTGCAGTAGCCTTGGCTAGAAAAGTCCCCAAGGGCCTGGCTGCCAGCTGCTGACTGATGCAGCGCTGCTGCTGCTGCTGATAATAGGGTACATGTGCTGGCTTTGAGCTGAACTAGGCAATCTAGGGCACAGTCAGATGGGCTCAACAAGAATCAAGTTCCAACCTGCTTAAGAAGTTAGTTGCCATCAGTGGTGATTTAAGCTAAGTAGTTTTGCTGTGTATTGGAAAGGAAGAGGAATGCTCATACAGTCAGCTACTTCATCTTGTCTGTCACAGTGGTGATTTCAACACAGCCAGCAGAGTCAGAAAGACAACAAACAGCTGAGATCTGTGACATCCTAAATTACACAGACACAAGCTGCTATAACGTGTACTTCCATTATATGTTCACCTTCTTGCTACGTAGCAGAGTACATACTTCACTCTCTTTCCAAGGAGCTGAAAGCAAGAGGTGCCTAGACTTCTTTGATGATGTAGATTGTTGTTTCACACTGGAAACAGCTGTTGTTGGTTGAACGTTGGTGATCCATTCAGGCACTCAACTGCAGCAGACAAAATGTCAGTGTAGGTGAGGATAGAAAGTGCAGGTATTTGCTGAGATTGATGTACCATCACTAGAGAACAAACATAAATTCCCTTGCTGTACAAAATGATCTCACAGGAGAGGAAATAAAATTAAAAAAAGATGACTGCAAGATTCAAGAAACATAAATACACTAATAATTAGGCAGAAGAGCATTGTACATGACATCTGTGTTAATGTCACCCAAATTTATCATCATCCTTCTAGGAATATCTCACATGTGCTAAGCAGGATATGTTTTTGTGTGAATAGTGTTTCACACCATCCAGTATCACAGAGATCACCTGTATTGTTTTCCAGGCTTGGGAGCCAGAGTTGGCCTTGTATCAGCACAGTCATATTATGATGATGCCGAGTATAGCTCTTTTGTTTCCCAAAATTATTAAGTTCCTTCATCAGAACAGTGTGTGTTGCACAGCAGGAAACACAACTAAAGGTGATCTTGGCGATTATTGCTTCCTGGCAGTATTAATACCATCTTCATTCTGATGGAGAAACTGAGTTCTGGAGCAGCAGTTCAGCTGTTACTGTTCAGCTTTTTCCTGAGAGATGCCTAGTGAGGGCACCTTCAGGCAGATCCACAAAAGTATTTAAGCCCTAGGTAGGCCCCTGAGCTGGTTGTGTATACAGGAATTTAGATAGCCAAGGAGAAAAAAAAAGGAAGACAAAAACAAAAAACCCCAAACAAAAAACCCAAAACAAAAAACCCAAAACAAAAAAACCCAAAACAAAACCCCACAGTAATTAAGTACCTTTCTGGATTGGACAAACAATGGTTGAAGCAAATTCTTTCTGAAATAAACTGTTCTGTCTGCTAAGTGATCACTTTATAGTGAAACAGCAGGTAAAGAAATACACAAAAAGTAGTTTAAATCTTGTTACCCTGGCAAGGATGTCTCTGACCACAATAGTATTTTACCTTTGCCTGGATTAAGAGAACAGCAGGATCTGAACAGCTGGTCACTTAGTTGGATTGTTGGTATTTCTAAACCTCTAATAAGGCCGTACTGAATGCAAATATCATGTAAGCTGAATACAGAGATTTTTATAGCATCACTCAAGGCCTCTTGAAGGCAATGCATAGAACGTGGGAATGGAAGTTGTAATCTCTAATGCTGCAAATCCTTTATGAGGATTATCTTTGTTATCTCATCTGACATCAGGGAATTACATGTCATATAGACACATAAATGGCTAAGTCACAGAAAGATCCTTTAGCAAAAGGTAGCAGGGAAGAAGTTTGGTTTGTTTCTTAGCCAAGGAGAAGAGGGAGATCTCTGCAAATGACAAACAGATTGGAGTAAAGTCCCGTTTGGGTCCACTGCAGATCTTGCTCACTTGGGAGAATTAGCCAAGGGAACAGAGTCCTCATGGTCTTGATTTGTGTGTAGTCTTCTACAGACATGCCAAGGGTGGATGCCATCCATGCTTGTGCCTCCATTTCCCTTTTGCTAGTTTCAGTTGGTCTGCATGAGTGCCAGGGGCTACAGAAAGTGTGAGACAATCACTGATTAAACCCTCTAGCTTCAGGTTGGCCAAACAAAAGCCTTAGATTTGAATAACTCAAGCTTAGGATAGGATTGCTTGACTTAGGAGGCTCAGTTGCATAGCTGAACAGAAGACTTGCTCATTGCAGAGACACCCTAGATTAATCTTTGGTAGTTTTCTTACTGCCTTCACTTATTTTTCTTTATAGGACCCTGCTGGTTTCTTCAAGACAGAATTCAGAAAGTACAATGTAGTTTCTCTGCTGTCTGTGACTCTCCTTATGCCTCCTACCTATCTTGTATCTTTTTTTATCCATGTGAATGAGATTCTACCCCAGCCTTGTACACTTGCTCTAGTTACCTTATTCCCCTCTCCTTCAGACTTGTGTATCACCCTATTTTTCTTCCTGAAACTGCACTCTGGCTTTTTAATTAACCATAAAGCAGATTTAGTCCTTCCCTTCTTTTCTTACCCATCTATCAGTATCCCTTCCCTCTCCAGTGACCAACCAATTACCAACTCCTTCCTTCCTTCCTTCCTTGCATCTCTAAGAGCACTGAATGTGTTGTTATTGCCAGTAATCCAATGTCAGAGGTGCTGTCTTAGACCCTCTGCAGTCCAGCCTCTACACTTCTCATTCATCTCAAACCACTCTCACCAAGCTCTGGAGTGATGTTAGGACAAAAGGAAAAGGGAGAGGACATGTTGGCATACCTTGTAATTTTAAAAACCTATTTTGTATTCTCCTGTTTTGGGAACTGATTAAACCCTACTAAAATTAATGAAGTCTTCCACTGGTGTGATGTTCCTTAGACCAGGCTCAGCAAAATCATATATTATGTGAGTCAGGGTTCAAGAAGGAATTCCAGTATTTTCATTCATAGATGGCTCATTTCCTGTAGCTTTCATGCTGTCCTTTCCACTCCACTGACCTCTGTCTGATCGTATACAATCTCCTTTATATTCCCTCTTACAGGATAAGTAGTTGGATGTGCATAGAAGAATGTTCCATTTTCTGAAGGAATTTCTTGGATTCCCTGAAGAGATTATACAAAATTTTAATTAGGGGCATTGGCAGAGTTCCCAAATGCTGGTATATTAGGCTGTGGTTTTAATTTTCATTGCCTGTTTTGGTTCCTATACAATGCATAGGATTTCTGATGAGTAGTTTACTTTAAATGACGCACGTTTTGTCCCTCCAGTTTTTGTCCATCCCATTGATACAGATGAGTCATGATTAGCAGCAAAGTCTTCTCTTTTCTTTCCAAAGACGGTGGAGGTTGCCCAATATTCTGCGAACAATTGTCCAAAAGATGTCAGAGTTTGAAGTGACCAGTAAAATTTCCACTGAAGCTCTGGAAGGCGTACAGGATGCAAGTGTCATTAATTAAGTTCTAAGAACCCACAGTGCTGTGGGAACCTGGCAGAAAATACACAAGCTGAACTTTGTTTGCAACTTCCTTCTGTTTAGGAATTCATTAAAGGGCTGAAGCATTTGCAGAGATTTCAGGACCCAGTGCTAGAATGGCTAATTGCTGGCTTGGTCTTTTGTATACAGTGTACCACATAAAAGGACTGTGATCAAAGAATGCAGGTGCTGCCGAGGGCAACGAGAATGCAAGGATGGTGATTGCTTGCCGGATACAATATATAACGTTTCATTTAGCTGTGCTTTGCTTTGGTCCATGACAGGATTTTGTAGGAACTGCTGAATGATTTTGACTGAAGTGATTTAATAAATGCATTGTTTAAGCAGAGCTAAAAGTTAATACCTCTTCTTTCATCTTCCTCCTGTTTTCCTTCCTTCTATATCCAGAGGGAAACAACCACTACTGCAGATCTAACTTAGATGAAGGCTTTAGTAAGTTGAAGTTGGTTTCACCTTCTTCAGCATGTTAGAGGTGGCTGTCACAGTTAATTTTTTCTGGATCCATGATCCTGTAGTGAAGGAGAGCTACACAGTACAGCTCAGCTTACGTATCCTCACAGCTTAGTGAGAGCTAAAGAAATCACAAATTACTTTATGACTGTATTTACCATACCTAGATTTTCTGCTCTAACTGTTCTCATCTTGCCAATCTTTTCATCTGGTGTTCTTATCAGCAAGTCAAATAGAAGTCTATGATGAAGCTTTCTTTTTTTTTTTTAACAACCATCCTATTTGATCACCCCCTCCCCCCCAAATAGCACAAGCCATATGAAACAAGTGGAGCTGTGGACCCTGTCTTGGAGAGCATGCATGAGTTAATTAAATAATACACCCTTCTGTCACCATTTTTGCAGGGAGGGGGATTAAAATCTGTGTTCACAGGCTGAGAGCAGGTGTCTGCGATGAGATCCCATGCTGTGACACGCATGCAGCACATTCTTACATGAAAAGCCCTGGCTGATGAAATGACCACAGGAAGACAACATGGAACCCTCCCAGCACGATCAGAAGCAGCTTAATTAAGCTCTGTGGTTAATTTTGAAGTGAGTGTGTGCCTGTTTTAGAAGAGCATTAAGAAAAGTAAAAGCAAGGCTATTTTTTTAATTACATTTTGGTCTTCCTTACATTCCTTAAGCAAACTGTCTTGCTTCTTGCATGGTCAGATGATACAGTGACTCAGAAATGAACACACACATCTTTACGTAGATGGGATTTAGTAACTTGTTCAGTGTGGTTTTAGAGTTCATTTCTTAGTTGTGGACATTTTCTAATTTGGCAGAAGGCGGCACTGAACCCGCAGTTTCTACAGTTATTCTTGACACGGTTGTTTTCATTGTAATTATATGACTGCAAGCATAGAGACTCCAAAGTCCCTATCATCTTGTTAGAACTTCCATTAGAGAAAGCAAAATAAAACTTGGGCAAGACTCAGAGAAAAGATGAATGTTTGTGTTAGAATGATTTTAAAAAAAGAAAAAGACAGTACTACTGATGGCAGCTGTCCTTTGCCTTGTATTACTGTATTTTTCCACTACAGAACTTAAAATGCTTTCCTGATTTCTGTGAAGCAACTTGAGAAATTATTTATATGTGCGTGGCTATGGCTATTGCAATAGTGGTAAAGCAGAGGTTTGAAAAGTGAAGCCACTTGCTCTAACAATGCATTGAGTCAGTGATGAAACTGGAAAGTCAAGACTGAATATGTGGTGAAAAACTGTAGCCTAGCTATATATGGACTGATGGAGTGACAAAGAAAAGCTTGAGGATTTATAAACACCTTTGCTTTTTTCAATGGAAGAATTTGTTCTTTCTTCCTGGTCGTGCTTTGTGCTGTTTTGTCATTTGGTTGGGTTTTTTTGTTGGTTTTTTTTTTCTTTTAACCTCAATACAGGCCAGGTCCTTCTCAAACATGAAAGAAGGCTCTGTTTGAGAAATTCATTAGTCAAATTAGACATAAAATAATGAGGGAGTGAGGAGGAGGCAGCACGGGATGGGGGTGGGAGGGGAAATATGGACAAGGATAGCTAGAGACAGTTCTGTGTGAGGGTAGCTGATTGAAGCAATGGTACAGTACCTTGACTAATGTAGAGCTAATTAAAGCTGTGTAGGACAAAGCACTTATAAATATACTATAGGGAACAATCTTTCTATGGTAAATCCATCCCCAGTGAAATTCCATTGACTTCAATGGGTTTTCTTCTGGGATGAATTTGGCCTGATAACCTAATAAGTCTTTTCTGTCTCTAATTTCTAAGGACCTTTTGTCAGAAGTATAGCAAAGAACTTCAGACTGGCTTTCAAAAGTGCTGAACACCCAAAACTCCTACTGAGGTCTCCAGGAAATACAGGTACTCAATAACACTGCAAATTAATGCTGAATGAACTGTTTCATGTTTGCTGTGAGTTTGCTTTCTGTGCAATGCCATCACATCTGGAAAACGACCCTAAGTTAACCTCCTAAGCCTTTTGAGACAGAAACTCAAACACCTCACGCAATGCAATACAGAGCTTAGCAAAGGCCTCCAGGCACTGATACAATAAAATTAATTAGTAAAAACAACAATAAATTATAAGTTCACAGAGCAACGGGGAAGAAGTATTTGGGCTGGTTACATATAGATGGGCTTAGTTTTGTTATCCAGTTTCAACCTGACTGTCTGGTCTGATTTGCGGGATAAATGGTGTCCAGTGTTTTCATAGTTTTTTGTGAACTAAGAAAATTTGTCTTTTTATGACTCTGTAAAAGTCACATTGAGAAATAGTCAAAAATAAACCAATGCATGTTATTACAGTCTTTAGCATAGAGCAAGTGACTCTTCCTTTCACTCTTCAAGCACCACAGATTCATGTACTTCTGATAAAATCTTCATGTAGCCATTAAATTTACAATGGGAGTTACAGTTGGCATCTTTGAAGTGACCAGGACTGTCATGAAAAACCACATCAGACTTGTTTTGAAAGGTTCAGGCCAAACACGGAACATGGTCTTTGGAACAGTTTTCTTCTTACTGCATTACTATCGTAAAGTCTGCTTTGCTTTGGCTTCCACATCACGGAAGATGTACATTGCATAGATATCTATAGTGTTCTAGTAACACACTAATTTCTCTCACTTAACTTCTTGGTTTTAGCCAAGAAAAAAAAAAACCACAACAAACCAACAAGAAACCAAATTCCCAACAATAGAAACCAGCACCATTTAATGGGTTGTACTCTGGTTTTATTGAGGGCTGTCTCTGAGACGAGGATTACTAGTTTATCTCTGTTCCTTTAAAAAACAGATCTGTTCAATTACTCACTGTTTTGGTTTTTTAAAAGGCAGCTCCTGGAGATCTTAAAGAAATCCATAATGCAACAGGAAAGGAATATAACAGACTGGTTTGGAAAAAAAAGAAAATACAGTGAGGAGAAAACATCACATACAATACTTTTGGTGTGAACTTTTCCCAGAAGATTGCTTGAGCCTCATAGTTCACTTACAGCCAGAGTACAGTGATGCTGGGCAGCCTGCCAGTGCTTGTTATTGTAGTACTGTGTGAGCCAGTTCCCTGGTGAAGAAAGAGAGAGACTTTGCCTTTCATAGGTGTCCCACACCTTCCTCTCTGCTTTCTCTGAACACCCTCCTGTTCTTTACATCAAGGTGCTTTGGTGTGTGCTACACTGTGCAGATGTCATGCTACTGGTTTCGCCTGTGGTACTTTCACAGTTCAAGAGGAGTGACACAGGGCTGTATTGCCTCACTACACTGGAGGTTTCAGATGACAGCTCTGCCTGACAGTCTAACAGTAAGGCACCCTGTGATACGCGTAGTGATGATGAGCAACACCTTGTCCTCGCAACTGAAGTATCTGGGAAGGGAAGCATTCCTTAGGAGTGGATGCCAGGCTAAGTTTTATGTCTACGCTGAATTTTGCAGTCAGATGTCAGCCAGGGTAGCTTGGGCTTAATACCATGCTACAGATGCCAGTGAGGCATCTCTGAGTTGTTTGGAGCACTGGCAGACCTCCTTCATGTCAGCCTACAGAACAGTGCACAGACAAAGATGAGTTAAAGGCTCACAGTCTGGCCCTGAACGTACAGCAAAACTGAGCATGGATGAAGGAGACCTCCCACATTATTGTATCTATACTCTACCTGGAATTTCATCCAAGAACATTTCAAAATCAGCAAACATGGCATGGGGTTGTTTTTATTCCCTCCCCTCCATATACACACACCTCCTCTTCATGCTGATATGTTGCCTTGAACCCTGAAACTACAGAACTCTCTGGGAAGCACTTATGCAGCCTCTGTCAGAAGCATGCTGGGCTCCCAAATGTGATAAGAAGCTGATAAAAAATGATCTGGGCATTAAAACAGCCTCAGTGGAAGAATGTTTAGTTAAATAGATATCATCTGTCCCTTAAAGTGAGTGTGCCCTTGTTCTGCCCTGGCCTGACCACTGTGAGCTGTTGCTTTTGTGGTGCAGTCCATGTGTGGACTGGCTGTTGTTCCCAGGACCTGGGGCGACTGTTTATGCAACGCGGACTTTATGAGAAACAGTTTCAGTTGTAGGGATTTTTTTTTTTTTTTTAAGGATTAAAGATTGGTAATGAAAACAATATTTTTGCCTAATACAGAAAAGTACTGGACTGGAGCTCAGCTGAATATTCCTATTAGCCTGTACAGCACATTTCTTTAGGAAAGCCAAAGAGGGAAGGAATCCTGAAGAGCTAAAAGCAGTGTACAAATTACCCAAGAGAACTTTCATGTCAGTAACAGAACAGTGCAAGTATTTTCCAAGGGACACTGGCAGTTAGCACACAGTGTTGACAGTTTTTAAATGCATTTTCTTTGCCTCCTCATGGACATGGTTGAGCAGAGCTTGGACAGACTGACACTACAGACAGTTCATTGAACTGCCATGCAGATACATGGGAAAGAGGTTAGGGATAAGAATCAGAGGGTGACTTGCTCTGAGAACAAGTGTGCAGACTTTGGGACAGGCTGGATTAGGGTGAGAGTGTAGTCTGTCTAGAGCAAAATCCTGCAGAGCTTGAGGGTGCCAAGAACAGAAGGACTATCCTGCTTGCTCAGCGAGGGATGGGTTATGAGGCCTGCAGTGGGATAGTTACCCTATCTAGCTAATCTAAGCAAATTCACACTATATTGTCCAAGTGAATCTGAATATTTGCTGTGGATGATAAAGAGAGGTCAGCCTAGCTGAGGTGCCTCACTGAAATGCCTAAAAGTAGACAAGTTAAAGCCCCATGATGGATATCAGGGCCCTGATAGCACTAATAAGCCTTAATGGTCATGACCAGCCTAACCTAGGGCCTCTGTCCCACCCATTCCCATGGACCCAAGAGCCCCATTTCTGCTCAGGCCCGGGCTTCCATCTCTGAGTTGTGTTGTAGGTGGAATGGCACAGAACGGAAAAATTGAGTTGGAAGAGACCTACAATGGTCATTGAGTCCAACTGCCTGACCATTTCAGGGCTGACCAAAAGTTATGTTATTCTGGGCATTGTCTAAATGCCTTTTCAACATTGACCACCATGGGGCATTTACCACCTCTCCAGGAAGCTTGTTCCATTTGCCTTGGTAAAGAAATGTTTCCTCGTGTGAAGTCTGAACCTCCCCTGATGCATCTTTATACTGTTCCCACGTATCCCTGCACTGGATCCCATGGAACATCTCTCTCTGCACTTTCCCTCCTCAGGAAGCTGGAGAGAGCCATGAGGTTGCCCCTCAGCTTCCTTCTCTCCTAACTAGACAAACCTACTGTCCTCAGATGTTCCTCATAGGACACGCCTTCCAGCACCTTCACGAGCTTTGATGCTGTCCCTGGGGGACATTCAAGGACCTTCACATCCTTTTGAAATTGTGGAGCTTAACTTATGGGATTGCATTCCTATACTGTGCTCCCTCATAGTATGGGAATGCAGTTCTTACAGTTATAGTAAGTTACTTCAGGACACGCTCTTCAGCATGCATTTGCCTTTGTGGGACCCTTTGCAGGGAGGAAAGCATGGTCTGAAAAAGCACTGGCTACCAGTTTGTAACTTGAAGCGTAACTCAAAGCCTAGTTTTTAGCTCGCAAATTCCATGTCATTTGAAATCGTTGTTCCTTAAACACCGTCCTTCTAAAAGCCCTCTGGACAGGGGTCACACCTGACAAGGGATTTTGTCTCTAGCCTCGCTCTGCCTGCTGACCCACCAGTTTCACATTTGGGCAGATGCAAGGGCCTGTTGTTTCCTCCCACTGAGCTGGCCTCAAAATGCTGAGATTCTTTAACCGACTAGACATAGTCTGGCAGTTTTCTGCACTCATTGCACCAGTTTTACAAACTAATTACCAAGTGTGTGCTAGAAGGGTGTTTTCCATAGTTTCTTTTGTCAATTTAAAATAACAACCAGTGAAGTTCCTTTGTATCTGAATAATGTCATCAGTAACTTCATCACATGGATATTCTCAGGTGGTTTCAGGTGGGTGTATAAAAAAGAACCCCCCCCTCAGCCCTTCCTGGGAGCTCTCTTCCAGGTATGTAGGGACTCTTAAAGAGAGGCAGTTGCCTTTTGGTGTCAGATGGCCATCTGGCCAGCCAACTCCTTACCCACACCAGCACGATCAGCAACAACCTCCCTCTTTACTGAATACCTGCAGAATTTATTTAAAAACTCAGCAACCTCTCTTTGCACTCCTGAAGAGTAAGCTTCATCCCCACAGACAGCAGTGCCACAAACTGCATTGCACTGACCCACCAGTGTTTCATCTCTTGGAGCTTTTTCAGTGTCTGAGTTGATTTCGTATGTTCTCTAAGGAAGCTTCCAACATGGAACCTCAGTTAATGCCAGCTGTGGTTATTTCCTTTCCTAGAAGGAGACATCTATTTCTTAAGTGACTGCACTGACACCACCAGCTTCATCCTCAGAACTCACCCACAGACTGTGTCCGTGGCTGACCTGGCCAGTGGAGCACTGGATTGGCTGGTCATGTCTGCATGAAGCTGGACACCAGTAGGCTACTCATGGGTGAAGCCTCATTAACACATCTTTCAGGCTCCACCCTCCAAGCTTTGATGTTATCAAATGTATGAAATGATGAAGTTCATGGTCTTTTTAATTCAGACTGAAAAAAGAAAAACATTTTTCAAGATACGTAGGCTTCCTTTTCCAAAAGATACAGTCATTGTCCATATCATATTCTGGATTTCATGGCATCCACAAACCAGAACAAGCTGTATCTCATGGTCTGTGTCTACAGCTTCCATATTCCATACCAGCTGAAGCTCTGACAGAAGAAAGCACCTGCATTAAGAAACCATGTGTTTCTTAACTGCAGAGTAGAAATGGGTAACCCAACATCAGGTGAAGCATCCTGACTTTCTACTCCAATCTAGAAACATGGGAGTAGGGAAATGTTCCTGGAGGCATAAGGAAGTCACAGGGTGACTACAAGCCACCAGTGTGATACAGGCAAAGGCTGCCTTGTGTGTCAGGCAAGATATTTCCATAGGAAGGGCAAGAACTGTGCAAAGCCCAGGTAAGAACTCACCTGTACCTCTATGGACAGTTCTCATTTGTCATGTTCAAGAAGGAGAAATTCCATCAGGGATGAAGGCAGACAAAAGCTAAGCAGTTGATTAGGGGTAGGGAGGACCTACAGAAGAAGATGAAGATGACTAGGAGCAAGACAAATGCTGAGAGAGCTGCCATCACTTTCAAGAGAGATATCAAAGGTCAAGGTCAAAGGAGGAAAAGAGGCCTTGAAGCACAAGGAAAAAGATGGTCAAGAACACAAATGAATTCAGTACTTCTTTCCAAGAGGAAGACCTCATCATCAACAGTGTAGTAGCAAACGTCCTTTGATGTGTTGCTAAGGAATGGTGAGGAGATCATTCATCTCTCTACATCTCTGCAGTGCTTATGCAGAAGGAATTGAACCCTGTCATTCACCTCTGGCATCCTGATTGTGCTTTATAAAGAGCATTCATAGCAGTGATGTTATTCAGAGTAGTACTTCCTATGCTGTCTTTTGATTAAAGCTCAAAAACACAGGTCTTGGGATGGGGCTCAGAAGTGGAAGCCTGACAGCCAGTTGACTGTTCATACAAGAAACTCTTCAAATGTTCCTAATCATAGCCAGAGGACAGCCAGGTAAGAGGTAAAATTCAGTTCTGTTATATAATTTTCAGGATCAGACCCTAGTGAGCACAGTCCTTCCTGTTGTGGAAGGGTGAAATGAAACCTCTTTGATGGGCATTTGAGCTCAGCCTTTATGAGCTGGTTAGAAGGGCTGATCATAGGACCTGGTCTATTTTCATTGCATGTGTTACGCAGATTTCCCTAAAAAGGAATTTTGTGCCTTAGCCAGGAAGATAAATAATGAGAAAACATCTGCTATTTAAGCTCTGGACTGACCTATAAATCTTAATGATGAATGCAATCCCAGAAGCAGGAATCATCTGCAGATTGCAAAATTCTCTCACTCTCTTTCTTGTTTTCCTTTTATTCTGTTTGTTGGTTTTGTTTATTTTTTTTTAACTATTTTGTTGTTGTTCCTGTCATTTCTGGTAATTTGGGAGCCCTGTTACTGTTTCATTATAACTGACAGGAGATGCTGAGAGGGGAGCATGGCAACCATAATAACATGAGAGGAATGGAAGACAGCCCCTACAAGGAGCTGACAGGCAGAGAGTAATGACAGAGTAGAGGATGGATAAATAATAGTTTGGTTGATTTACTCTTGAGAAGCTCTGGAGGGTGGGATGCTTCTTTGCGTGTTGATTTCAACCTCACATGCTGAAGAAACGAGTTTGCTTAGCTGCTTTAATCCTTTGCTACATTTCCCCCCTACTAGGGGATGGGAATCTGCTTCTCTCTCAGTGCTTCCCTGTGGCCTGCCTCCCAAAGACAAGATTACTGCTTCAAATAACAAGAGGTTCTCTTTTCTTTTGTCTCTGGAGCTTCAACAGAAGGGGCTCAGCAAACATTTAAAACAACAGTGTCTGTGATGACCATAGAATTCAAGAGGCAAGAGTTGAAAATGCTGCGGAGAATGTCAGGTTCAGTATTCAGAGAAGGATGTTAGTGTGGGGCATGATTCACCTGCAGCGTGAGCAAAGATAAGGGCACTCTCATCTTGAATTTGCCTGGGATGCTGAATAGAACTGGAGGGCCTCTCACACAGCAAGTCATTCTGTTATCTGTTTATAGCAAGGTCAGGCTAATTTTATTCCCCGTTTCACATTGCTTTAATCTAAACATTCAAAGAGGTGATGTTGGGGTAGAAGTCTCAGGAGACTGTGAGGAGCATATGGACCATTTCTCTTGATAAAATCATAGAGCCATCTGCCTGCAAGTGGGCAGTGATAGAGTAAATCTTCTCCCAAAGCTGTTAAGAAACCCTTACATCCCATGAGTCAGTATCCTTGGTCTGTAACTTTACAGACAGGCTTGTAAGTAAGATACCCGTTGAAATCATTCACTTACCTGTCCCAGATTGGGACAAGAGTGACAAGAAAGCTGGGCTGGAAACTCAACCATCTTCTTGGGAGTAGTGCTCTTAGGGCAGAAAGTATCCCATTCAGAGTTAAACTAGAGAGGCATGGCTGCAATTCTGGAGTGGCAGGGCTGACACTATTTGGGCACACAAGCAGACTAAAAATAAGATAGTGTTTTGTGGCTGAAATGGCAATTCAGGGAGTGAGAGCTAAAATTAAACACACGGTGATACTCTTGTTTTGTTGTTTCCTGTGCCCTGAATACCATCTGCATGAAAATCAGGTGAGTCCTAGTGTTATTCTGAAGGGCTATCCTCATTAGATTGAGATTTTCTTAATGTGGAGGAAAGAATTTTGTCTAGAAGAGAAAATAAATAGGAGTCTAGTAACCTGATCAGTGATCAGAAGAGGGTGAATGGGTTTGACTGATATCTAGAGTAAAGCAGTGCTGTGCTCTTTCAATTACAGGTTTAAGACTGCCACAATTGACAGATTAAAGGTGTTCACCCTAATCCAAAATTATACTTTCCCCAGTCAAATTGACCATTGTGTCAGCTTCAATTTGTACAGATACGTCACCCGCAGTGACTGATGGGGCTGATTCACTTGCACACTCTTTGACAAGGTCCCTGTTTTGTGTTCACTCCTTACTCTTGCTATTTCCCTTGTCAGACAGATACTCTAGAGGCATTTCCATTATCTCCCATGTAGCTGTACCTCAGAAATGTACTGGACTGGAAAGAAAAATCCTCAGGCCAATTATTCTGACATAAACTCTACTTATCAGAAAGCACTAGAATATGAAGCGTAAGTTAAAATAGCTCAAAAATAGGACACATACATACACACACATATAGACCCCAGGCAGACACCTAAGTAATGCTGTGCTCAGTCTTTGCTGTGTCTGGGAACGGATGAACACTTTTAAATAAGGAACAACCCAAACATTGCCTCAACATCCAGACTGAAACAGTCTCTGAGAATGGAAGTGCTTTAATTTAAAGCAAAACCGACAAATTGATTGTGCAGATCTGCCCTGTATTTTTTCTGTTAGAAGCAGAAGCAGCATACTGCTTGGAGAACTGTTACCCTGTAATCTTCCCGACTCTTTGAAAAAGGAACAAAAATAAACATTTACAAATTTCTGAGAACCATGCTGGTGCTGATGCTGTCTGGGTGGGGAGACAGGGAAGAAGAGACGAGTTACACTTTTTTTTTTTTTTCCCCACAAACTGAAGGAAGAGGAGGTACTCGTCGCATAAGCATGTGAAGTGGCATTCAGATTAGTCAGTTTTAATGTTAGCCAGATTTGTCAGGTGGACTGTCCTGTGTGAGCCAGACTGAAAGCATGTTATACCCCACTGGGGAAGGTTCTCCTGGGGAGCTTTTGGAGAGCTATTAGTGGTGTACCCTAATGTTCTGCAAGAGTATGGACAGTCCTGCATTCACCAACATGTTAACACTAAAGGGGGGGAGGATGGGGGGATGGAAGGGTGCAGCCTTGTGGGCTGTGAATATGCAGTGGTTCCACCAGAGTGATCAAACTCAAGGCAATGTAAATGGGATGAATTTGCTTCATCTGATCTCCCTTGAGCTTTGTGTAAAAGAAGAAAATTGCTTCTGAATTATATATGCTACTGGTATATGGTGGTGTGATTGGTACTCAAGCACCGAGTGTGATTCTTGTTAAAACTTCACTGAATCTTATTTTAAGGTGATGTAAATGTGTGTATAATTAATTTCATTGTCCTCTCTGATCCTTTTTCATCTCTACTAGTGTTTTGGGGATTTTTTTTTTCCCTGTTGTTTTATTCTTTGAAGTTATCTATTGAGATAAAAATGAAATATTTTTTATCAGGTTACAAGTACATAAAAATGTTCAGTGTTACCTATCTCTGTAATCCATCTGCCACAGTTTCACGGGCAGCCATTAGTGGAGTTTCCAGGCACTGCAACAGGTAACACTTAAGAGATAGTACAGCCAGAACAAACATTACTATCTCTATCCACCAAACAAAGGCTTGTGCTATTGCTGAAGGAAGGTTTTTTCCCCTTCTGCTTCCAATAGCAGTTTTGAGTGGGATGTGTGCACAGGTTCTTTGTAGCTTGCAGGACACTGGCCTGCTACAGAGACTTAGAAAGCAGGATATTAAGGGCTGACGGGTACTACTACTTATCAGTGCTAGAAAAGCCTTTGCTTTAGATTCTGGAGACTCTCATAGTTAATATCCTTTTATTCTACAGGGCATTTGCATATGTTTATCATTTGGTCAACGTTTTGCCCCAAATTTTATATATCCCATGAAAGACCCTGAGTGGAGTTGCTGGATTTTGGTTTCTAATTTAGTTTTGAATTATAGAGAATGGGGGGGAATGCATTCTTTTTGTTACGGCTTTTAAGGAACTCTGGCACCTTAGAGGATTGCTGTAGATGTTTGAACTTTGGCAAACACTTTATCCCCAACCACAGGCGTGCATTGGGGTTTTCTGAAGAGTTACCAAGAAAGATATGAAATGTGAAAAATGAGAACCTAGTACTGTGTCATGGTTTAGGGTCAGGGCAGCCCCTCAGACCTATAACAGCCGCTGTTTGTTAACCCCCCTGCCTCCCCAAGGGGAAGAGAAAGGGAATAAGGGAGAGAGACTCAGTGATTGGAAAAGGAAAGGAAACTAGAACAGCTTTAATGAAAATGAAAATAATAATAATAAAAAATGGAATATATACCAATATATACAAAACCAGTATTAAACGCAACCCCCCTGATGGCAATTACGTCACCGTCACCACTGATGCTGTGGAGCAGGCACTGGGAGGGTCCCAGACTGGGCCACACAGCAGACGGGAGCTGTGTTCAGGGGCTGGATTCTGGTACCGAATTCAGGACACGCAG
>JAAGNO010028615.1:53345-70064 GCA_033439905.1 Ceryle rudis | reverse complement strand
CCTGTCTGCTGTGTTATATTTCCAGCAGATGTCTGGTAAGTTGAGGTCCCCCACAAGAACAAGGGCTTGTGATTTTGAGGCTTCTGCCACTTGTCTGTAGAACAATTCATCAACCTCTTCATCCTGGTTGGGTGGTCTATAACAGGCTCCCAACAGGATATCTTCCTCATTGGCATTCTTCAACTTTATCCATAAACGTTCAACCGGTCTGTCACACTTTTTGACTTCCATTCAGTCAAAACACTCCCTAATATAGAGAGCCACCCCACTGCCCTTTCTATCTTGCCTATTCCATTTGTAGAGTTTATAGCCACCCACTGCAGCACTCCACTGATGAGAGTCATCCCACCATGTTTCTGTAATGGCAACTATGTCATAGCAGTTGTGGTGCACAATGGCCTCCAACTCCTGCTGCTTGTTTCCCATACTGCATGCATGACACTTGAGCTGGGCTAACGACTTAGTTCCTAACAACAGCCTGCCACCCTTAGGCTCAACTCTAGTGGGACCAGTTTTATCTCCTTCCCCCTTCAGACCTACTTTAAAGCCCTTTCAATGAGCCCAGCCAGCTCATGCACAAGGATTCTTTTTCCCCTTTCAGAGAGATGAACTCCATCTCCCACAGACCCCATGCAGCGTAAAGTTCCCCATTCTCAAAAAACCCCAAATTCTGTTGGTGGCACCAGCCTCTCAGCCACATGTTAATCAGGTGGGTCTTCCTTCCTCTTTCAGTATTCATCCCTGCCACTGAAGTGATTGAAGAGAGTAATAGTCCGATGGCCGTAACCGAACAGAGAGTTCCCTACTAATATCTCTGACCCTGACCCCAGGGAGGCAGCAGACTTCCCTATGATGTGGATCCAGTGTCCGACTTTCTATGGCTCCTGGACATTCACAGGTCTGTGAGGCTGGATGGGATCCACCCTAGAGTATTGAGGGAGCTGGCAGAGAAGTTCATCAAGCCTTTCTCCATCATTTATCAGCAGTATTGGATAATAGGGAAGGTCCCAGATGACTGGAGGCTTGCCAGTGTGAGTCCCATCTACAAGAAGGTCTGGAAGGAGGATCTGGGGAACTGCAGGCCTGTCAGCCTGACCTTGGTACTGGGGTAAATTGTGGGGAGGTTCATCTTGGGTGAGCTCACATGGAAAGTGCAGGACAGACAGAGGATCAGGCCCAGCCAGCATGGGTTCAGGAAAGGCAGGTCCTGTTTGACCAACCTGTTCTATTTCTATGACCAGGTGACCTGCCTAGTGGATAAGGGAAAGGATGTGGACATTGTCTACCTGGACTTTAGTAAAGCCTTTGACACTGACTCCCAACAGCATTCTGCTAGACAAGCTAGCAGCTCATGGCATAGACAGGTGGACTCTACTGATTTAAAAAATGGTTGGCTGGCCAGGGCCAGTCCCTAAGGCTCAGTTTTGGGGCTGGTCTTGTTCAGTATCTTTATCAACAATATAAATGAGGGGACTGAGTGCTTCCTCAGCAAGTTTGCAGAAGATACCAAATTGAGTACGAGTGTTGATCAGCTTGAGTGTAGTAAGGCTCTGCAGAGGGATCTGGACAAGTTGGACCGAGGCCAACTGTATGAGGTTCAACAAGGTCAAGTGCCAGGTCCTGCATTTCAGTCACAACAACCTCAAGCAACACTACAGGCTTGGGGATGAATGGCTAGAAAGCTGCGTGGTGGAAAAGGACCTGGGGGTGACAGTCGACACCTGGCTGAACATGAGCCAGCAGTGTGCCGAGGTGGCCAAGAAGGCCAACGGCATCCTGGCCTGTATCAGAAATAGTGTGGCCAGCAGGAGACGGGAAGTGGTCGTGCCCCTGTTCTTAACACTGGTGAGACCACACCTCAAGTATTGTGTTCAGTTCTGGGCTCCTCACTACATGAAAGACACTGAGCAAGTTCAGAGAAGAGCAACCAAGCTGGTGAGGTGTCTGGAGAACAAGGTCTATGAGGAGAGGCTAAGGGAATTGGGACTGTTTACTTTGGAGAAGAGGAGGCTGAGGGGAGACCTTATTACTCTCTACAAATACCTGAAAGGAGGTTGTAGTGAGGTGAGTGTGGTCTCTTCGCTCAAGTAACTAACAACAGAAGTAGAGGAAATGGCCTGAAGTTGCACCAGGGGAGGTTTAGATCAGATATTAGAAAGAATTTCTTTACTGAGAGAGGGGGAGAGGGGTTAGGCACTGTAACAGACTGCCCAGGGAGGTGGAATCACCATCGCTGGAGGTATTCAGAAAATGTGTAGATGAGACACTTCAGGACACAATCTAGTGGAATGGTGATGTGGTTTGTTTGAGGTTTTTTTGTTCTGTTGTTTTGGGGTGGTGGTTGTGCTTTTTTGTTGTTGGTTTCGTTTGGTTTTTTGTTGACAGTAGGACATGGTGATCTTAGATGTCTTTTCCAACCATGACAATTCTATGATTCTCTGAAGATAAAAAAAAAACCCAACATTCCTCTCTGTTCTCATTATAGATTTTATAATAAAATATTTTTATAAAAATAGAAATATAGTTCTTGAGTCTTAATATTGGTCATTCTGTAAAACATAACGCTACACTAGAAAGCTCTCTACTGTCACTGGTGACGTATTAATCTGTGTAATAAGAATCAAGAATTATGAAGACATTGTACTTTTGGGGACAGATTTCCACCTTTTTCACTAAAAGAAGCACATCTAAGAATAACTCACCTGTTGCCTTGATTTTCCAGGTATTTTGTCATCTTTCAGTTTCTCCAGCATTCTGGATACAGAAGAAATACAAGGTTTGCATAGAAAAGAAATGTACCTAAGGCATTTTCTTCAAAGTTTCTTAATAAGCAGTATTAGCTTCTATAAATACAAAAGTACTTTATAGAGTAATCGTTACCCTGGTTTACTACAGAATGAAAACTAAGGCACAGAAAGCAACTCATAGCATTTTGTACCCCACTAAGGGAGTCAGGTATAAAATGGAGCCTTTTATACTTTACCTCCATTTTGTACATAATTGTACCTGGTAAGTATCTCTTTTCTACCAAAAGTAGAACTTGTAAAATTTACATATGATTTGTATATAAATAAATAAAAATATATGGTAATCTTTACACAATGGAATCAATCATGTAATATATGGAAATAATTGAAAAGGAATTAGACACTGGAATGGACTCTCCAGGGAGGTGGTGGAGTCGCCATCCCTGGAGGTGTTTAAGGAAAGATTGGATGCGGCACTTAATGACATGGTCTATCTGATGTCATGGTGTTGTGTTATAGGCTGGACATGATAATCCTGGAGGTCTATTCCAGCCTCAGAAATTCTGTGATTCTGTAATCAAAGTGAAAAGATAATCAGGATTATTTATTAATTTAACAGAATAAACCTACCTAAAATGAAAAAGGCATATTAAAAATTTGAAGAATACTTCTGATATTTCCTTGTCCTGTCCTTTCCCACTGGTATAGAAAAAATCATTTTTAGACACTAGTCTATTTACAAAACTGATTTAAGTATGGATTTTCAAAGATTTTATAGAAACTACAAGGAGTTTTCTTTCTTAAAGAGTTATGGTCATCTAAAGCAAATATGATTTTGATGCTGAGCAGCTCCCTTGTTCCTTTAATCTTAATCCCAACCTGGAATTGCAAGAGCACATAACTTCTTAAAGGAAAACATTTGTACTAGACGTTTTCAACCAGGAGAGATGGTAAGATCTCTCTGAGGACTCTTACAAGGCAACACCTACAACTGCTAAGCAAACATGAGGTGAGTATGAGCAGCTCTTGTAACTGATTCACTTAATCAGAGCAGATGGCTGTTGCCATTAGCTCATTGCAGCTAATTATGGAATGTATAAAAGCTTGTCTTGCCCTAAATAGAAAGTAATGAGCATGAGTGTGCAGCTAGCTGTAAGGTTAGAAAGATCCACAGTTACAGGAATAATATTTAGAAATAGTTTTTCAAAGAAACTTTGAAGCTTTTCAATTCATAGTTTTTTCTCTTACACATGCAGGAAAAAAAAAAAGTCAAAATGTGTAAAAGATTTCTTATTTGTTTGTTTACAGAGTTAAGGGGCTTATACCAGATCTCTTGTACTTTGGGGCTCTATCTATCCTCTTCCTTACATCTACAAGGAAACTGCATGTACTTTGCTTTCTCTCTTTATTGATGTTTGTTGTTAATGTAGTAGATCATTGAGCTTTCTTAATGCTTTTTCCATTCATTCTACTTGTTCAGCCAATTGATTCTTTAGCAGCTTTTATCCTCTCAATCCAAAATGCTAGCTAGTCTATAAAAGCCATGAATTGTGAAGTGGTTGGTTTTTCATGACTGCAATAAATTAGCTGTAAGCAACTAATTTAGATCAGAAAATGTAAATGCTTCATCAGTGCTGGAGCATTGTCTACTGAAATCAGTGGAAATACTATTATTGACTGAAACAGGCATGGGAGCAGACCTTTAGCAGGGAAGTAAAAGGGCAGAAATGAACTAGAGAAGAAAAAGTATCAAGCCAATTGATTTATTTAAAATTCACTTTCTCTGTTAGACTAAACATAAATTCAGCCTTTCTTTTTCCGTTCATATTTTGAAGTAACATGGTAAGTCATATGAAAGGTCCAATGAGGATTGTGAAGCTTGGAACTTACTGAGAAATTAAGTTATCATAGAAGCAATAGAAAGCATTCAGAAGAATTCTAGTTCTCAAAAAACTTCCACAAAACACAGAAATGCCCCTTCAGGTGTTGTTAATAGTTGCTGCAAACTGATGTTTGGAATCCTTGTCTGATTTAGCATGTTATGTCACATTAGATGAAGTTTCATTTCCTGATAGAACTTTTTCCTGAGTAGAGGTGTACCGCTCACCTTTAGGCATTTTGCAGATAAATACACAGGAAAAAGAGCACAGCAAAATATTTGACTGAGAAAGTTTTTGAAACTGTCCCTGGAATTTCAATGGCTGTCTCTCTGTATTTTAATAGCAAATAAATATAATTATAAAAGGACAGTTTTATATTTACTGATTGTCAAAGCTACCTTTTTAAAATAAAACTGTCCTCTCCAAGAGTAACAAAGTACTAATTAATTTTTGAAAGTACCTATACATGAGAAACTGTTGATACCTTTTTGGATTGTTTCAAATCACCCATTTTATTCTAAAAAGTTCAAAAATATTTTATAGAAGGAATCTTGAGTGATGTGATTTTAGAATCCTCAAGTCAAAACATTAATGAAGTACTGGAGATTTCACATCTAAAACTATTTGAGAAGAGATTGTCTTTATTCCCTGGTATTGCAACTCAAAGCCTATATTGTGCCAGACAAGCATCTGGAATGTTTAACAGAAAAGATAATAATGTGTCTCTGGATTTAGGAAGAGCAAATAAACTGGAGATCCTTGTTTATGAACATATCAGCTTCTAATGCAGCTGCTTGTGAAACCTATCCACCAGGAACCTGCCTGGGATGCAAGAAGATGGACTTCTGAAGCATCTTTCTCAAAGTTGGTTTTGTGTCTCTGATCATTTATAACAGTATTTCTCTGACACAACCATGATTTTTAAACTGCGCTGAACTGTCATGATTAAGGATTGCTGAAAAACAACTGAAAAAAACCCAACAATTCTACTAAAATTGTCAGACTTTTTTATGTAGCATGATTATTACCTATTTTTCTTCCTTGGTAAAGTCTAATCTACAAATGTCCCAGTCTGAGAAAAAAATCATAATACTAAGAACTGTGCGGAAAACTGTTTCTATCTGAAGAAACCATTTTTTTTTATCTCTATCTACTGCATAGCAGATATAGTGATTTGCAAAATAGTTCTAAATTGAAAGGTGCACGCTTCTAAACAGTGACAACATAGAAGCATTCACCTTTGTAAACTTGAAAACTCTCTTACAACACAGTATTCTATGTCTCCTTACCTGGTAAACTTTGACTTTCTAGATAAATGACCACATTAATTGCTTAATAGGCTTGTCATTACAGTTATAAAAATAGCTGAGAGTCATTTCAAAGACTTGCTTCATAAAAAGGAGTGCAATAGAAGTTGTAAACTAGTCTGGCACATATGTATTAATGATACTTGATTATCTATTTAATTTTCAGCTCATCTGTGACAGAGGGAGGACAATCCAGCAGGTGTGCAAAACCAGAAACAGATTTAATGTAACCCATAGAAGAACTTTCACAGAGACTCTATGACCTGTGACAATCTGTGATGGTAACAAAAGGCAATAATTGTAGGGATTTGAAGAGACTGGTTTCAAGAGTGGGAAGGTGGATAGAGGAACAAAATCTTTCTGAGGCTTCCTCACGCTGCCATCAGGGTCCATTAAGTTAAGCCAAAAAAGGGTTTAACAGCTGCTAAAAGGAAATTTCTGAGTGCCAGTGAGACAGTTTGATGTAGAATCATAAGTAGCAGATCACTGCTATATGCTGAATTGTGTCCACTTTTAATTTCAAAGCAGAGATATAACAAAGGAATTGTGGTGTGTTCCATGTATGTGGAACAGGTTGTTGCATACACTTTCTTATAGCCTGTGCTGTTGCAGTTACTTTGGGGTTAGGTAACCTATTTACCACTTCTCTACTGACAAGTGTTGACAAGAAAAGTGAGCTCTAGATAAGGCTGTACTGGTTATTGTTAGGGGTTGTTCCATCCAGTCAGATGATAGATGTGAGGCTGCAGTGGCTCAGTGCCAACAGCTGGTGCCTGCAGCAAGGCTGAGCAGGTTCCCTGCTGATGCATACACACAGGCATGAATGGCCAGCCACACTGATCAACACTGACAGACAGAAAACTGTGTTTTAACTGGTGCCAGTGTAAACACACACCCTACTCCCAACCAGCATGGGTGGCCTGATCCTGTTGCTCCCCTCTATCAGCACTGAAATCTACTTGTGGGATACACCTGTGTACACAACTTGAATCACCCCAGCAGCCAGCTTAAGATGCTCAGCTGACACTGCAATCCACACAGTTCCCACTGTGTGACCACATGAGCTTCCAGTGTTCATTTTGCCACTCTGGTTGCACACAGACCTGAAGTTGTTCCAGCTTGATGTTAACTGTCACTCACCCATACCCATTCAGAATAGACAGAACCCACACAGGAATTAGAAACAGAAATTTCTCAGCTATTTTCCCTTCTGTGTTGTCTCCCACCCATCCCCCAGTACATTTGATGTTTACATTTCCCTGCATTCTGTACTTCTGGATATCCCATAATGTATTCTACATTCCCAGAAAACTAATAATGTTTCACACAGTAAATGTTGTACAATCCCCAAATGCTCTTCACCTCCCTCCCATACTGAACCCCATTGCAGAACATTCTGGGAGTTTCGCTGGTTGGCTCATCTTAGTGTGTTTCTCAGCAGTGACAAGGGACCAGCCCTTCTCCCCAGAGAAGTGGAGATCTCAAGGCAGTGAAGCATTTTCACTGATTAAGTTCATAGGATTCCCCTGCTTGTCATTGTTCCTCTTATCCTTGCTGGGATTTATGGTTATGGTGATTAGCGTTCAATCACATAACCTAACAATTACATTTGGTTTCCAAAATGTGAATGCTTCCTATTTTTATACTCAGTCTTTCACTGGAAGTTTCGTGAGATTTTACCAATGGAGCATTGTGTAATTTAAAATAAACAGGATAACAATGTGAGGAGGGTAAAGACAAATAAAGCAACAAGATTAAAGCTAGTCAAATATTTTTCATTAGAACTCTACCTTTTTAAAACTTATTTTGTAAAAGTTGGGGAATCAAAAATTAAATTGCAGATTTGTCTGATTCTTTCCTGTTTTACTTTTGTATCTCTAACACACTTAAAATGTAGATGTGTGAGAAACATTTACTCTGTTCATTGATCAATAAATTGTTGATAAATTCTCAATGTTACTGAAAACTCCTGTGAGAAAGGCCTGGAAAAGGCAGTCCTCTTCCACCCTTCCCAACCACAGATTCACACCTCCAAGAAGTTGGTGTGGATGAAATAAAAAATTATATTTTAAAAAAAAGCTGATAGAAATCGAGATTCTGCTGTTAAAAACATCTAATCTCCCATTTTTTCTTATGTTTGGAGGCTGGGAAGGGTTGGTGGAAATTATATGGTTGGAGGGGTATTTTATTCAGGCTATAGATATTTTCCTAGTTCAGGAAAATTGTCATTATGAATCACAATTCTGTGATAGGCTGTTGTTGCATTAGGCCTTTAAAACATTAGGCATATTTAAACTTTCTGTGCATCTCATTCATTCTGGTGACCTGATGTCATGGCAGAAGCTTCCATTAGGTCAAAAACATAACTATGGCAGTCTGGGAATAAGGTGAGGCTAGATTTTTCTGACCAGTTAGCACTTGTGACAGTGGAGTACAGTTTTATATTTCAGCAATTCATCTTTCTGATATTCTGCTAACCCAAATGCCCTTTCACCAGTTTGGCATCTCCAGCTTCCTGGTTTAATGTCAAAGATGTATCTCCCATTGTCAATGTCTATGATGGAGGAAGCCAGTAGCTGCAAAATCCCAGATCAGTTCTTTTGTCAGTTTTGAAGGAATATGAAATTATGGTATGACTATATCTGCAGGTGCCCTAGATCAAGGGCATTTATTCCAAGTGAAAAAAAAGTTTGTCATATGAAATGCTTTCATTTTGAGAAAACATCAAGTTGGCTTATATGTAATAGTGGGGCACAAAGCCACTTGGGAAAGGGTAGTTTAAAAAGAAAGAATTTTTTAAAACAAAATTCTTCAGTTACTGCTTTTTTTGTCTAATTTGATGCATATTGAGTTACAGGAGCCACATCCTTTCATGTTCAGACATTGTGATTTCAAGAGCAAATCACAGGATTGCTCATGGATCACCGCCACTGTCTGTAGAATTCATTAACTGTTTGTAGAACTCATTCATTCTGCAGACCTCATAAATATTCAGCACACTGCAAACAGTGACTCTCCCTCATGACTACAGCATATTGATTTTTATATTTATGTCATAGATCCTTCTCAGTTTAAAGACAATTTTCTCCCGTTAGTCTGTAAATAATTTATATGCCTATTGATTTTGCTTAATGTTTTGGAAGTTTTTTTGAATTTGTATACTTTATCATTAGTTTAATGTAACAGTTGCGACAGCTGTGACTATCATAAAAGGTTTCTCATGGGAAAATACTTGTCATAGAATGCGTTGGGTTGGAAGGGACCTTTAAGGGTCATCTAGTCCAAACCCCCTGCAGTGAGCAGGGACATCATCAACTAGATCAGGTTACTCAGAGCCCCATCAAGAGGGACCTTGAATGTCTCCAAGGATGGGGCCTCCACCACCACCCTGAAGAACCTGTTCCAGTGTTACAACACCCTCATAGTAAAGAACTTCCTCTTATTGTCCAATCTAAATCTACTCTTCTTTAGTTTAAAACCATTGTCCCTCATCCTTTCACTACATGACCTTGTAAACAGTCATTTTTGTCATTTCTCTTACAAACGCATATGGTACTTAAATCTCTTCCCTGTCCTTCAACAAAGCTGGTACATAAGAATAAATTTGCACTGAAAGGCAACCAACTTCTGTGGTGATAAGTGGCACAAAATCTATTCAGAGGTCAGTAGCTAGCAGTGTACCCCAGCGGTCAATACTGGGTCCAGTCCTGTTGAACATCTTCACCTATGATCTGGATGATGGTGCAGATGCTGTACCCTCTGTGAGTTCTCAGATGACACAAAACTGGGAGGAGAGGCTGGTATGCCAGAGGGTTGTGCTCACAGATCTTGGATTTAGGAGCATGGAAGTGTTCATGCATATATTCCAGGTATTGATTAGCTTGTGGGAAAGCAGTCATAGAAAGAAAATGCAAAAATTAGGAAATGAAAGTGATCATAGGTAGAAAGGTGCCTTTGTTAACAAGAAGTATAGCGAGGCAAGGGGAAGTTTAATTAAAAAAAAAAAAAATAGAGAAAAAAGTTTTAACGCAGTAGCAGAAATAATAAGGCTAAATTTTAGAGTATTAGTTCACAGGTATTGCTTGGGAGAAAAAGAAAGGTGACCTTGTTATATAGATTAAGTATCCATTTATGTAACTGCACATGAAAATATGCACCAGAAAAAATATTCCTATAGAAATATATAGTTGTATATAGTTGTATTTATAGAAAACAGGTATAAATGTGTTTACAACAAGGTCTGATTTTTTGCTTTAAAATTATTCGTTCTAAGTCTAAATTAAAACAGAAATATTTTTGTAGCTCTCTAATTCCTGTTATAATATTACAGTTCATTTCTACACATCAGATAAAATAGACCATCCAAGTGACTCATGATAGTTTTTAGAACATGGTCACAGTGTACTCTAAAATAATGAGAATTGGTTGACAGCCAAGGAAAAGAAAAGTGGAGAATCATTTTAAACACTATTCAGAATCACTACCCTGATTGCAGGACAGGGAAAAAAATACCCTCTTTGGGTTATGTCAGCATCAATTTAAATTGACACTGCAAAGCTGAGAATCCATCTGGGAAGATGGAAAAATAAGTGTCATCCTTCTGAAGTGGACAAAACCATGAAGTGCATTTCAGAGAAATGGCTCATCATGACATACCCATTGTAACGTGGTTTTATGAAAGGATGAAGAATCCCACTTTCATGATTAACTTTTTGATATCTTCTGTGGGTGGACAGACAGTTACTCTACCATGTCCTTGTATTAAGATGAGAAAGGAAAGTAAAAATGCATTTTCAGCAGCAACAAGCAGATCTGGCTGTGTCTGGTTTATACTGAAAAACCTTAAATAAGAACCACCTCCACCACAAGAATATTTTGCTGTATGTATGTTGGGCGTGTAAGCAAGCTCTCTTTATAATCAGCTGGTCACTGATGAACAGAGGTATTTCATTCTGCTTACAACTTATAATTATCATTTTATCATTTTCTATCAGCTTGTTATGCTCCAAGGTGCTATCACAGGTATTTAAATGATGAAGATAGTTTGTCATAGTCCCTGCAGCCGTGAACCATTTTAATTGTTGAACCATGTGGAGAGATGATTGATGTGAAAAGGAAATCATAGTGGTAAACTATTGCACCTTAAACAGCTCTTTCCCATATATCACTCTATACACTAAAGCCCTCCAGGTTATCCTTGTTTAAATATTATTTGCATTTAAATTGCAGGATAGGTTATAGGCTGTGCATTTTATGAACAAGGCTAAATGCTAAACCCAGCACTTACATATTCTTTTAAACAGTGAAATTCACTGGTGCACTTTGAAAGCACAGTTATAAGCAGACTGCAGAGTCAAGGACGTAAGAGGAAAATCACTTTTGATGTTTGTAAGGTTAGAGGCTAAGAAACAGTACAGAAATTCACTGACTCTGGGTTGTGAATTGTGAATAAAGTATTTCCATGTTCTGAATAGTGCCTTTGTAAACACATCTTCATTCAAGTACTGTACAGCCTTAATGGATTTTCTATACACTGAATTGTTTTGTTATTTTGCAGTTAAACTTCAAAATGTTCTGCAGAATGGTAGTATGGTAATAGAGTGCTACCATGTCATTTCTACCCATAGCTTAAGTAATGAAGACTCTAAGTGTATATTGCTGCTAAATACCATTGTTAGGAAGCCCAATTATATATATTGTTTTTTCCATACTCAGTTTGAGTAAGTGCAGTGGGACAGTCATTCTGAATAACAAATCAGCTTCTTAGCCTTTCCAGATATAATTCATTATTCAAAAAATCCACTGTTGATTTTCATTTTCCAAAAGGCAGTTGCAAGTTTTATAATAGATTTTTCTTCTCCACAGCCTTTCAAAATTCAGGACTTATTTATTTAATAGTGGCAAGAACCTAAGCTGTGCATTTCCCTTACAAAAATGTTTCTTATGCAAAAGGTCATAAAGTGAAAAATCTAATTAAATTTCTTTTTCATTGTGAAACAAGTTAACAAAGGACATTGTATCAAAAAAATGTCTATTGAAATACGTAGAGAGGAGGATGGCTATTTTCTGAGGAGTATAACAGTATCAAAGACCTCATTTGGTATCCAAGTCTGACAATTCAGAGTATTATTGATGAGATCCTGGAAAACACTGGCTGATTTTCTGGTCCTAATCCAGAAAGTAAGGAAAGAATGGAGTATCTGTTGGGGAAAAATGGAAATCTAGTGGCAAAGGTGATTACTGAAAGACTTCATCAAAAGAATGAAGCTGTGTCACTGGTTTGCTTGCAGTGACTTCCAGGGCGCTAGTAATCAACAATAGAGCTTGGTAAATCGTTCATAATGAATAAAGAGTTCATTTGAGAAATATGAGACCTTTTTTCCATGAAGTTACGGAATCACTTATTTGAAATGTTCAGCTACAAAATTGCAATAACTCACAAGCAGCTTAATGGAAGCACTTATACTGCATCAGACATGTTAAGGGTAGAGATTACATTTGATGATCTGTTTGCGTAGGTCACTGGGAGGTTGCTCTCGATTACAGCCTCTAAAATAAACTGATAAGCAAAGCAATGAAGAATAGCATCAATTACATCTCCCTATGCAATATGCACTATAGCTCCAGTAGCCTGTGGCATGACCAATAGCGATATATTTTAATGTTCTCATATTTTCTCTTGTCATTTCTCTATCTGTTAGCTTTCAATTTATTTCGAGCCTGTACCTGCTGCTATTTGCACACTTTATCTTGGTCAGTTTGTAGTCACTTAGGTATATCTAATGCATTCTAAACACTTTAAAAATGTGAGGATCAAGCACTAGGCATAGCACATTGAAGAGTAGGGGATGAGATCAGAGCTGGACTGGAGAACTGGTGAGAAGACAAAGGTAGACAGGATTACTACACCTAAAGCTGTTCCCCCATCTTCTTCCTACAGCAGCTGCCTTCACCCAATATCCTATGTGACTCATGCTGGCTTTTCAGAAGCACAGGCTTCTGTATCTGGAGTCTCTGGAAGTAGGTCTGCTCCCCTAGGCAAGCTGCACATACCTAGAGTTGGTATTGACCTGGCAAATATGAATATTTGTGATTTCATGTGTATGTTTACAGTAGATTGGGAAAATATTTTGAACAAGATGTGAAATATTTGGATAACTGTTGACACTCAGTAGTGATCATTAATCCTGGTAGTAATCCCAAAAAGTGTCTGCTCTTTATTATTTGTATCTCAGAACAGCATCCTGAGATAATAGGTTATTATATAAAGTCAAGGGCACTGGGTTCAGTGATGCATCAGCTGCTCTCCCAAGTGGAATTCTTTACAAACAGCCAATAATCTAGTCTGCAGTAAGAAGTTTACAGCATTTTTTTCTTAAGCTAGGAGTGCTAGAACTGTATATAAAACATATCGTCTGGTATTTCATTAAGGTTACCGACCTTGTGTTCAGGGGAATAATAAGATGCCAGAAGGCTGCAAGAAATGCAAACAGAAATGATACATTGTTATGGGACTGTTGTTTGTATTACTACGATATGTTTAATTCTATAATGCTATCACTGGCATGAGAATAGTAGGCTAAAGCTGAGAGTTACTGATACATATCCTCAGTCACAGGGAGATTTTAATGTACTTTTTAAACCATTTATCTAATAGTCTATAGCATGATGATATGGAGCAGACATTCACATTGCCAACATTAGTTTCCTAGCATAGATAGCTCTGTTAAGAAGCTAACATGTTAAAATACACAAGTTAGTTTCCTGCTCTGGTTTAAATGATGGGGAAGCCTGTCTTTTTCCCGTTACTACAAAAAGAACATGGAGTTCCTGATTATTTAATATTGGGGGAAAAAAACCCTTTTATATTTAATTATTTTAAATCTCTTGCACTTTAGACTTTGTCATTTATGCTGTGTGTTTAAAAGGGAACTGCTGTGTACCTTGAGGAGAAGATTATAATGGCTGTTTCAAGTCCATTCCAGCACAGCAGGTGTTCAAGAACTAGCCCATTCTACAGCACTGTTAAGGAAAACTGATCATTTTAATCCATAATAATTGTCAAGAGCTTTCAGGGACCGTGCCAGTAGGTAAGAACTAGTGAGATTTTAAAAATATTTGCCATGGTGCCTTCTCTTGCCAAGTCTTAATTTTCAAAGGAATCTGTCTTCTATGATCTTCCAATGATCGCTCAAGACATCTACTGGACAAGCTATCTGCTGTACAAAGCCCTGTCAGACTGCAGAGTTCATCTCCACATTTCATATAAACACCCAGTACTGTTTAAAAAATACTATGTACCTGATTTTGTGATAGTAAGATGAAGAAGCAATAAAAGCACTTCAAATACCTTATGGCAGACCATATAAGCTTTAGTCTAGACAAGACAAATTTTCACTTCTTCAGTTATGTTGTCGTCTTAAGGAAAATGACATGCTGTTAAAGTGTTCTTAAGAGCTGTGTCTGCTACAGATAGTACATGAAAACTGTGCATGTGATCAGTTACAAGGAAGCACACTAATTATTAGAGAATCCCATCTCAGATTTTTCAGGTGGGATATTCTTTACATCAAAACTTCTTTCACTTTTACACAGAAATATTATTTGTGACTGGATAAAGGGTCTAGATAATCAGCACAGAGTAAGCTTTAAAGGAAGCTCCAGAAATCCTCTTCTAAATTTTTACATCATCCGCCACAATGAGTTCTGCCCTAGTCTGAGGCCTTTGGACTTCACCATGGTTGAAGTAGTTAATAATTACAATAATAAGGCTTGTGGCAATTGATGTAGGCAGTATATTGCCAGATCAATAGGAAATATCAAATAGGAAAATAGTATTCTGATTAGTATTACAATGAACAAAAGAAATGTAATTTCTCTTTTCAGAGAGAACTTTCAGCATTTTTCAGAATTTTTTCCAGAAATATAGTTTCACAAACTACTGAGATGTTGTGCAGTAAACAGAAATTAATAGAAATTTCACTTTTACTTGTAAGACCTTGAGTATGACAAAGACCTTGAAGATGGAAAAGGCCATTAGGCTGAGAATGAAGGGCAAACCTGTCAGGAGGGGTGTTTTGTTCTGATGACTGTCCTATCCAGAGGTTTTTTGCTCTTTCCTCCAATTAATGGAAGAAATAGGCTGCTGTATGAAAAAGCTGCTTTTGGGGACCTGAGAGCTCTAATAGACCTCAACAGCCCCATTCAGCCCTACCTATGCCCCTCCAAAACCAACCCTAGGTCTAAGACCACATGTTAGCCTCTCTGGGCTGTCCAGCAATGTCATTGGTCTCCAGTCCCACCACCTCCCAGCCCTGCTGAGCCAGGTCCTAGCCGCAGGCTGACAATGTCATTTCCAAGCCTCCCCTGCCTAAAAGTGTTTTTAACAAAGTAGCTAAAGTCAAGATACTGGAAAAGCACTTGTTATCTGTCCCATTGGGCCACTGGGACTTTCTGGGTGTAGGTAGGCATAAAAAACTTACCAAGACTTCAATGCCTGTTTTTGTAAGGCTTCTGTTAAAAAATAATAATAAAAAAATCCTATCGGGGTCTTTGGCTGTTATTAAATTGCCAAGGCATGACACAAAAACATGGTGACTATTTGCTTAACTGACATCCTTTTGGCATGCTTAGTCTAAATTAAGTTTTATATTAAAGATATTCTCAGTTATGACACCTTACTTTCTCCTTTGTGACTTCGTTTTCTACCTATGAAAAGGATTATAATACTGCATTCTTGATGATGGAAAAAGATGATGGAAAAGCCCCTGGCTTTTCTAGTACCTTGACTTGGACTACTTTGTTAGGAACAATTTTAGACAGGGGAGAACCCCCGAGGGGAGGCTGCCTTGGCCTTGGCCAGCTGTCTCTGGGCTCCTCACTGGGTCAGATCCTGGCCCTCACCCACAGGTAGACATACCAGCCTGCCCTCAGCTCCTCCCCATTCATAAGCACTGATGGGATCTGGACATAAAAACTCATTTATTTTGAAAGTTGACAAGCATATTCCACATATGGAAACAGTGACCAAATGCTTAATTTGCAGCTATTCCCATAGCTGAGCTGGACAACAGTCTGTATGTCCATCTGTGCACTCCTCCAAGCAGCTGTGAGCATTCAACACACAAACCCTTCAAAGGTTACAGATTTTAGTCTCAGCACCTAATTAAAGTATGTTCAGTGGGTTTGATATCAAAGGCTGTCACTGTTTTATGTAGGCAGTTTTTCCTCTGTGTTGCTCTGATCTTCCCAAATGTCTTCGTTGTTTGTTGTATATTTTTTAAATAGAGTTACGACCTTGCAAGTACTTATGTGAATTCTCTCACTAATGACATGACTGTAATATGTTTTCTTTGGTTATTACACACCAGCTACTATATGCAGCTCAGTGATATTTAACTCAGAAATATTTCAGCATATCTACTGCTACATGTCAGTGAATGCCAGTAAAATGCATACATCTCTAATCATACACTGGGACTATTGGTTTGTACACATATACAGAGGGAACATCCATCTAAGAAATAATGAAAATAGATTCTCTTGGGTATGTGTTTACAGAAATGGTGGGGGAATGAAAGGTCATGTAAACTTATATAAAATTCTATCTGCAGGATGTGTCAACTAGTTAAAAAAAAAAAAAAAAGGGTTGATTGAGAATTCCATTACATATTTATATTAACTGTAAAGCTTCCAGTTTAGCATAATCCTTCACATTTCTAATTCACACTGAATTAAATATGAAAAAATTCTGGAGGTAGTCCTGAATTGCATCTGCAAGAACAG
>JAAGNO010028615.1:34210-45612 GCA_033439905.1 Ceryle rudis | reverse complement strand
AGAGCTGTAGAAATTATATACATTTAACCATCAGAACATAAGCATAAAATGGATAAAATATTTTTTAATAAAAGCCAATGGAATAATCAAAGTTTAAATGTGGACAGAAAATAATTAAACAAAAGGAAAAGCTTGTGTCAGGGTCCCCCACTCTAGCAGACTTCAGAATAAAACAAAATGGTGTCCCCCTGGATTACAAGGACAGATGAAAATGAACAGCTAGGGAAGAAATCAGATAATGGGTGTCAGGATGAAGGCAAAGAATATGAGAAACTGAAGATATAAAGAATTGCATACTTTTTTTTTTTTCTTGCAGCCCCCCACCTCCCAGCTCAGTCGAGGCAGCAGTTAAAGGGCAAAACCTATGAGAGGAGTTAACTGGTGAGGTCAGCCCACAGTTGGTGAGAGGCAGAGCCTCAGCCTCACTTGATCATGGTGATGGCAATACAACTCAGCATGGCAGACCCACTGATGGGGAGAAGCACATACTCTCTGTTTTTGACTATCTTGCAAATTCTTCTCTTCTTCTCCTTGTCTCATGTGTGCTGTTAGAGGAGTCACAGGGAATGAGTGAGTTCCCTGCATCACAACAAAGGAACAGAAGTGGAGAGTTAGTAAAGAAGACCAACATCCTTAGAGCTTCCCTACAGGAAACATGCAGCTGGGACAGGGGAAAATCTATTATTCCTGTTTCATACAGAGAGAACTGAAGCATGAAGAGTCTAAGTGGTTTGCATCAGATAGATTATGAAAATGGTTAGAGCAAAGATGGGAAGAGAAATCTAGGAATTTTCCTGTGTTTGCTTGGGTTTTTTTCCTTGTCAAAGGAAAATCCTATCCTATTTTCATATTTCCTTCCTGCTTCTTATTTTATCTTTGCAGAGTAAAGATCTTAAGATATGGACGATTTACATGTTGTTTTGCACAGCGTAGCTCTGGTCAAGCATCTTCTAGAAGCATGTTTCTAGATGATATAGAATAAAACATAAATAACTAAACCACAGTAAAAATGCAATAGAGAGCCGAAAAAAAGTAATAAATTGCTGTCCAAGCAGCTTCTGTAAAGCTGCAAACCTTCCCACTGGGACAAATCTTCAGGATCTAAAAAAAAAATGTTATTGCTTACAGAGTTGTGGAATCCTTCTGCTGACAATGTGTGTTCAGCCTTCATTTAAAACATAAGCCAAACTACATCATAAATTTTTCAAGGAGACAATGGAAATGTGGAATTTATGATCATTGACTCTTACTGAAGGTTGATCCTGTAGATCTGTATTTGTCATTTCAACTGCACAAAGTCATTTTTCAGTTTTTCATGTCTGGCTGAAGTGTTAGAGTGCCAATGGAAACATTGCATTGAAATAACATATGTCAGAAATATTGCACGAGGAACTAGCAGCTGTGTTAGCAGACCTTGTAAAATATTTCTCCTTCTTATACAAAACATAGGGGCAACAGTATTTCCCTTTTAAGTCAGTTGGCACTTTGAACTGGAACCATAGGCTTAGGCTGTGAGGGAACTTCAGTTTGTGTCAGCACATGTGAGGATTTTCTTTAAAAGCAGTGAACTACTTACATTGGCTTTTACTGAACAATAGAACAAAAAGAAATTGGCTATTTTAGAGGTATTTGATTACCATAAATACATTGACTCATTCCTTTAGCTATTCCACAAAAAAAATACTTAATTCTTGTCCTCTGTTGAATTTATCTAAAGAAGGGTTGTTAATTTCCCTTTCAGTTTTGCTTTGCTCAGGGAACATTCTCCACTGCTTTTTTGGCTTGAGCTATGCTTGAAGGTTCTGCCAGCACAAGTATGTCAAAAAAGAGTGTGAAAAATCATTTCCCTGTCAAGTGCATCCTTGCTAGAAATTCACAGTGTGAGTAAAAAATGTGACTGACAAAAGAGAGAACTCTTAATAGTTAACCAGTTTTATGCAGGGAACTGTATGAACTATGCTAACAAACACATCTCTGATGATCAGGTTCATTGGTAAGGCAGTTAAGAATCACTCTCTAATAAAAGCAAGGTATCTTTTCTACACTTCTTAGGTTTCCTAACCAGTTGCTTGCATGTGATTTGGTGATTTCTTTCAGGCTTTGTTTTTTGTAATGAATTCAACTTGTTATTTGTTTTTCTTTTCAATGTGAAGTGAGAGGATTATGTTTACAAGAGAACATAGGTGTTTGTGAAGGATGCTTCTGGATTTCCTGTCCTGTTCCCTACACCCATTCTGGTATTAGCTGTAGATTTGGTTTTCTGCATTCCAGCTGCCTGGAAAAATGAGGTATGGATTTCTATCAGTCTCCCCTGGGTCTTAAGCACCTTGCCAAACAGCTGTTGAATCAGTTGTGATGCAGATGATACTAAGACAAAAAGGACCAGTATGACTTGGGAGGTTATTTTCAAGTTCAAACAGAAGCACTAGAACTGATGGGAAGTATGTGCGTGCTCCAGGATGACTTTCTGACTCAGTGACTGAGATAGTTGAACTGGAAAAAAAGTGTTCCTTCACAGAAGTGATATGAAGCCCAAGTACAAGTCTGGTGATGTTAAGATGTGGTAGATGTGGCTGAGATGTGGTGGTAAAATGATGAGTTACTATGGTAGAATCACCACTTATTTTCAAAGTCCTGAACGGAGGAGAGAATAAACTAAGGCAGAAGGGTGAGACATCAGTGATGTTGGTGCTAGTGATTAAAGTACATACATGCATCAGCCAAAAAGAGAAAAGTTCTCTATTGATGGAACCTCAAAATGGGTCCAACTGTAGCTATCATGGATTATTGGATCGCTTTTTTCTTAAAAGGAGCCTAATAAAGTCAGAGACCTTCTACATTGCTAGTGTCTTAGTTTATATGTGTTGTATTCAATCAAAATTTCATTGAATTTAGTTTACAGTGAGAGATCAATATTTGCCTGGTACTGCATTAGAAAATGCAGTTGTCCATACATATTAAGTAAAGTACTATCACTGTTGTACAGTGCTCCAGGCAAGCAAATATTCCATATTTCTTTCCTGTAAGAGAAATTTTATTTAGAGTTTATTCAGTATGGATTTAATTTTTGAAACAAAGCAGACTGGTACTACAATGAGAGAAACAGAAATTAAAGTACTATAAAGCCAGGTAACCTCAAGTTCCTCTTTTGCAGAAGTATGAAATCAGGAATGGAACTCAAATTCTTAACTTCAAAAAATTCCTAGCATTTTAAACCTTTCTCTTGGACCATTTTGAATAAGATTGGTATCATTTTCTGTACAAATACTAAATATTATCACAGGAACCAAAAGCATTATTCCTATAGAAAATAATCATTCCTCAGCTAAAAAGAGCATTAGACAAAAGTTCTGTATTAAATGTAAAATAAGCAGGAGAGTCTAAATGAAGCAACAAGCTTAGCTCCCTAACAAAAATGAGCACTCTGCTGAACCTGGGTGTCTGGACCCTCAAGGGGAATCTAGAGCCCCTTATAACTTTTCTAGTATTGGACAGGGTTAGGACAAGTGTTGTCCACTCATTTTTAACATACCCAGCAACACTCAAGTAGTAGTCTTAAGCATGAGGATGTCTGAACATCAACTGTTGGGTCTGTAGGTCTTCCCACTGTAACCAGCCAGAGTCATGATGATTTTATGCTCTGATAGCACAAACCTTTCCCAGGAGGCACAGCTGAATGAGGAAAACAACTGAATTAACTGCTGAATCTATTGTTCCTCTCATAAGCTAAGATGAACTAATGAATATATTAAATTAAAAAGGCAATACCTGTGTGCATTTTGCCTTTAACCTCTGAGTGCTAAGAAGGCTGTGTCTTCCTAGGTATTTTTGCGAACACTTTGGAGATTGCTAAATGTCACCTAGGAATATCTTTTTGTTTTTCATTTAAAAAATTATTTAACCACATTAATAGTGATTCTGTCAAATAAAGATGGAAAAAAAAAATTTAAAAATTTAAAAAAACACACACACAAAAAAACCCCCAACAACAGTAAAAAAACCCACCACTGCTTCTAGTTAGTAGAGGGAAAAATGATAGGCTATGTTTTGATTTTTATTTAAATAAGTGATAACTGAAAGGAAGCTTCATTACTTTTTTGGGGTTTTCTGTTTGTTTGGTGGTTTGTGGGGTTTTTATTCCTTTTAATTTTTTTTTCTTATTCATTTAAATCCTAATTATACTTTCCAGTAGGGATCAAGAGGTGAAGATGGAGAAACATTTTCAAATCTTAAAATTAGTGGGTTTTTTCTTCTTTCAGGAAATGTACCAATACTGTGGATACTGAGAAATCTAACCATACAAGGCAAAGCAAGAGAAAACTATAACTCTGTATGTTGTAATAATGAAAGAATCACTTTTATTATAGCTGAAATGGGAATATTTATTTTACTTAAAAAAAAAAAAAAAACTGAAATAAGAAAACCACTCTTCTTTTTAAATGTGTCAAAAAGAAAATGCACTAAACAAATACATGCTAAAGTTAGAACATTACCATTACAAATTAATAAGGACCTAAACAAATTACAGACTTGTCCTGGTTTTGGTTGGAATAAAGATAATTTTCTTTGTAGTAGCTGGTACAGTGCTGTGTTTTGGATTCAGTATAAGAATAATGTTGATAGCACAGGGATGTTTTTGTAACTGTTCAGCAACACTTACACAGAATCAAGGCTGCTTCTGCTCCTCAGCCCACCCCACCAGAGAGCAGGATGGGGGTGCATGAGGACTTAGGAGGGGACACAGCTAGAATAGATGACCCCAGCTAACCAAAAGGCTATTCCAGAGCCCATGACATCACGCCCAATATATAAACAGTTGGCCAGGCGGCACTGTGGTTCAGGAATTATCTGAACATTTGTGAGTGGATGGCAAGCAATTGTACTATGTATCATTTAGTTTGTATACTCTATATTTATTCTCCCCTTCCCCCCTCAGCCTTTCCTGTCCTATTAAACTGTCTTTATCTCAACCCACGAGTTTTACTTTTTTTTTGTTTTCCTATTCTCTCTCCCATCCCACTGGGAGGGGGAATGAGTGAGCAACTGTGTGATGCTTAATTGCTGGCTGGGATTATATCACTTTTCTTAATTTTACTTTTCCAGACAATTTTCTTTGTTTAGTTTTATTTTTTAATTTATTTTTTTAATAACCTAGGTACTGTATTCTCTTTATAGATTGCTTAAAGAAATTTATGTGCTAAAGACAGTCAATATAAAATGGACAAAAAATTCCTTCACAGATTCATGTGAGTTTTCCTAAGAATAGAGACTGTAACTCTTTCATAGAGGTTTCCACATTGCATGAAAAGAATACTAAACATCCTAGTAACTACAGCCTTCAGTTTTGATCCTGAGTTGTGCTCCTGAAATCCTATACACATATTAAATCCCATAAATAATTGGTTTTCACTGTTTATTCATGTTGCTTTGTTCTCATTTCTCTCATTTTATGGGAATTTATATACCATGCTAAAATAACATTAAATGGATTTGATATGTTTTAAGAGGAAAAAAAAAGAAGTATTTATGAACTTAACCAGCATTCACATTGAGTGTATTTCACCCTGACACTCAAGGAAAACCCCAAGTATATGGTATGTATTTGATCATTTGCATCTTTAAATTCTGAGCCTTTAGAGTGAGCCATGGTTATTACACATACATTTCATATTACTTTGAAAAATCACCAACACAAGTGAGCCATTTATACCAGTGAATGGAATTCTAATTTATTTGCTTTTTTCATGAAGAGACTATTTTGGTTTCTTTAGAAAGAGAAGAATGAGACCAATTTTTTTAAGCATTAATTAACTGAGGCAGAAAAGCTAACTGAGAGGAAGGAGACTCTCTCAGGTAAAAGTAGAGCATATTGAATTATTTCTTACTTTTTTCTGAAGAGAGATTTTTAAGCTGTAAGAGGAGAAAACATTCCACCTTTTTTCCTTTACTGTTAATTTCACCATTTCTACATGTAACAGGAGTGTCTGCATATGTTGTTGGGGAATTTTTATTGTATTCCTTGAGTCAAATTAAACACGTGTTGGTGTTTAAATATAAAAGAAAAATCAGCAAAGGAGGGGGGGAGAACAATGTATTGAACAGGGTACTATCACCGTAAGTGGTGAAACTGTGAAGAACAGAAGCCCAATAGAATTAGGATGCTAACATGGAATAAAGGGAAGTGAATAAAAAAATACTGTGACTTTGTCTTTTCAGCACACATAACTTGAAAATATATTAAGTGAAAACTATCTAAAACTCTAAAAATAAAACCTCAGAAAAAAATGACCATGTCAAGGTCAGGGTCCATTGATTTTGCCCAATATGTGATCCAATCCCACTTAAAGTCAATGAAATGACTCCCATTGACTTTAAAATATTTTCAATCAAGCCTAAAGCATAATGCCTGTAAATCTTGTTAATATAGAACTGTATGATTTAATAAAGTTCACGGGTTCTCTCTTTATCAAGAAACCTAAAAATTATGAAGGCATTTTTATATCATTTAGGTTATGCAAGACAATACCCTAAGGTATATTGAAAGCTACCGTAGAAAACTCACCACCTATTGTAGATACTTATGCACAGGAATGACAGACACTTCTCAGAATAGCATTTCCTTCAAATTCTCCCTGGAAATGAAGTTATTTTGGATCAGATGAAAGATCTTGCTAAAATAGCTTTTTGCAAAATGAAACTATCATGGTTAGCTAGCTGTGAATAAGTTGTGGTTTAAAAATAGGGTGTTTTTTTAGTATTCTGTAATTTAATGATTTTTTTCCATTATATGACAGAAGAGTAATGGTGCATACTATGACTTAATGGCATACTGTGATACAATGAGTCAAAATAGCTATTTTTTAAATAACAAAAAGCTGCTGCTGCACTCACAGGAACATCTTTTTGTGTAAAGGTTTATCTGAAATATATAATATAATCGAAATATCACAGTCTAACTCATTCTGTTATGTTATTCTGTTACTATTACAGTACACACTGTTATTATATTATTCTGATGTCATTTTTAGTATCTTCTACTTGCTGAACAATCATGAGATAACATAAAATATATATACAAGTTCACAATATTTTTCTAAATGTTTTTTCTAAACCTATTGTTTAAACCAAATGAAAATGAAAGATTAATGGTTAAAACACCATTTTCCTGCAATGGCAACAATGGCATACAAAAAACTACATCTTCCACTCATTTCTGTGGAAGAATCTTTTAATAGCTCTCATATATCTTTTCATTATTTTACATTCTCTTTCATCAATTTTTACATTCTTGTTCAAGGGCATGGGTTTCTTTTCATATGAATTTATGATTTCTGTAGTAATCATGGAATTTCTGTTAACTGGTAGCCAGGGAAGCTCCTGGATGGATAACCAGCAACTTTCAGGGGAGTCACAACATATTTTAATTTGACATTTAGTTTGACCAAATCTGAAAGGGTGTTTTAGATGGAATAATTCAGGAAGAATTTGAACCATTGGACTGAGGTTTGCATGGTCATAGTTCTGTTACTAACCCTACTCCAATAGCCAATTTTTTTTTAGCAGTGTAGTGGTGGAGATTGCGAACTTGTACTGTTATTTTTCATCTGAATGTTAAAAAACACATTTAATATACATATTTATAGAGAGAATTTTCAGGGAAAAAAAACCCAGAAAACATGCTTACTGATGCTATTTTTAAAATGCTAATGATACTCTTGGATCAAATAATTTGCATGAAGAAAATAATAATTTTCTTTGCAAAGGTGGGGAGTCGGCTAAACGGGATGGAAGGAAAGGCTTGTCTTCTGTGATGATAATGATTTTGCAAACCTGTGTTGACTCACAAAGGTTTTCTCTAGCTGACATGTGTAATAAGCCTAAATTGTGATTTATTCAGTCAGGTAAATGTTCATGAGGATCTAAATTGTAACCGTACCTCCTGTCCTTAGAAGACTTCACAGTTTTGCGAGCTACAGCTTCTCCCCAAGGGAGAAAAAAAAAGGTTTATAATATAAAAGATGGTATTTCTGATGTGAATAGTTTCAATCTTTTTCTCTTGAAGGTATGGATAATAAACCAAAAGAATGATTTATACAATACATTGAAGCCATTGCTGCCTGAGGTTTCCATTCATCGTCCATAGAGAGACTAAGAGTACCACCATGAAAGGATTGCTGCTGAGGCAGTGCTAGCTGTGTTGAGCGGGAATAAAAATCACTGCAGACTTTTAGAACCCTCCTTCAGGAGAAATGACATTTTAAGGTAGTATCAGAGAAATTCAACTTAGAAAATAGATAAGAATATTCTGGTGCTTGCTTTTTTTTTTTTTTTTTTTCCATTCAGTTTTGGCTACTTTCCTTTTGCCATCTGACATCCAATGGCACATATTCCATCACTAGTATTAGCCCAAAAGACATCAGTCTTAGACATCCAGAAAATTGTAATTGCCCTGAAACGTAAGGAGAAATGCAACTCTTTAACCTGATTGCTTTTCTACTCTCTTATTCAATATCTTTTGTGGTGTGTTAGAGGAATACTTACATAGCTAAAGAACAAAATGAGCTTTTGTGAATTAGCTGTCAGTAATACAGCACTTATAAACAAAGTAGCTGTACTGACTATGAACATAAGATAGCTGAAAGTGTTCTTCATGTAAATTGCTCCTAAAATTTTTTTTTTACATGCTAGGGATATGGACATCTTAAAAAGACAGTATGCTCTTTCAGCCTGAGTAAATGAGTCTATTTTGTCTACTACAAGGAAACTATGAACCTCCATTCAGTTTAATTTTTATTTTTGATCTTCTCTCCAATAAGTATAAATTTAGAACAGTCAAATGTACATATCAGTCCTCCCTAAATAAGAACTGTTAACCACCTTCCTACTCTTGAAATATACAGGTAGTGGCATTCTTTGAGATGTTTCTAGGTACTGACTTGACATTTATACACTGTCACAGTCTTTTAGCTGGAACTTTCTTGATTTCCCAGCATGTCAATCATGTATTATAGCACGAGTCCAGTAAAAAAAAAAAAAAAAAAAAAAGAAGTCAAAATCTCAGTCTTCCCTATGAATTACTCTGTTGCTGTGTATAGAACTCTACCTTTTTCTCTATGTTGCTCAAAACACTACAACTCCAAAACATCTTCCTCCTCCCAATCTGTGCAACCAATGTGGTTCTGGCTATGCTTGTACCAGTAATGGGAAAAAATAAAATTTTACTGCTTGCACTATGGTAGTGCCTTAGAAAAGTGTTAGTTCCATTTCCAGTGCCATATTACTCTAGCCTTGTTCAAAGCTAAGCAATAATTTTGAGAGTAGATTCCTAGTTTTGGTGGGAACTGAGCCTTCATGATACCCATAATTTGGATAATTCACCATTGTAGTAGTTATAAATCCAGAGAGGCAAACAATTCTTTAGGCAAGGAAATCTGTCTTGGAATTACTGGGATCAATAAATGTAAGAAAGTACTGTATTACATCTGGAGGGAAAATTTGTTTTGGATTTTTTTCATCTAACTTTATTTTGGTAATCAAATTCTGAAGGTACAAGCACAGTTTTTCACTATGCATGTCAAGCTTCTCTTGTGTTGTTATAAAGCACTTACTATCAAAAATTTTTAATTAGAGAAATTTCAATAATTAATTTAGCAACCATTACCTAGGTTATTTCAAAGTCCTTAGAAGGACTATGAGATCATTAATTCCCTGTAACTTTCTTCTGCATATTTACTCTGGAAAAAAACAATTGTTGTTATAACAAACTTCAAAGGGAAAGGAAATTATACACTTTCCCTGTCCATTGTGAGGAAGGTAGAAATATAAGGCTTAAACCCTAATCTTTTCTTGACACAATTTGGTATCAAAGACATGTTCTCTTATCAATGCAAGAATTGTGAAGGACTGAAAGAAATTGTATGGGAGGGTTGTGGAGATTAAGTTACTGAAGTTCTGTGAGAACAGAGTAGACCATCCTCTGCCAGCAACTGCATTTCGATAGCTAGTGCTGAGTTGCTGTAAGAAAATGGACTAAATGGTGTTCCAGCCAGACCCATTTTCTGTGATTCCCTATGTGCTGGTCATTATGATACTGTACAATGCACATAAGTGAACAAGCAAGAAGATAAATCTTTATTGACAAGATAGAAGTAGCCAAAAAAAAAAAAAAAAAAAAATTGTTTATCCCTTGATGCATTTCATTAGAATAGTGATATCCCCTGTTTGCAGTTCAAGGCTCAAAGGAAGAGTCAATGCACATTCTCTCTCTGATTTTGGATATGTCTTACCCCTCACTAGAGACAAGTCTCAATATTTTTTATGATGGGGGGGAAGCATGTTGCACTGGTTTTAGTTTCATGTAGTATGAGAAACTGTATATTTAGATTTAATGACCAAATTATATTTAAAGCTTTCAAACAACCAATGCATTCTTTCTGACAGTATGATTTTGCATCCATGTTACGTAACTGTCAATATTTTTGTTCTATCATGCATTTGCATGTGTATGATGAGATCTGATGGGAGTTTCTGTTCCGACAAAGGGGAGACAACTTGGAAGCTTATTGGTTCTTGGAGGGCTGAAGTAACCCAAATTTTTAAGTACTGCACCGTACTATATTTATGCTTCTTAATGTTTCCTTGTTTTTCAAGCAGCCCTGTTGAAACAGTTCATTCACTGGGGGTTTAGGGCATTTTTTTTTTTGCTTTGGTTATTGTTAAAATTTATTAGCTTTTCCTCATCGAATGGTGACAATGTTGTTATTTGTGAGAGTTAGAATTTATAAGCTGTTCTGGAAGAGACATTTATTGCCTTATAGGCTGCAAACTACAGCAGAGCTATATCATATCTGAGTTTTCTATGAGTGCTTATGGCCAGATTCTGGTAGCAATGGCAACATCATAAATGTGAAGAAATGCTGCTGGCCTTATGCTAATACTGACTGTGAAGCTGTTTTAAGACTGAGCTGAATTCCAGCTTAGGTTGTACATACCATTGTCATCAGGCAAGGAACACAGAGACCATTTTCTCCCTCCTCATTGGGTCTTGAAACATAATAATGTGAGTTTCATATGCCATTTGATTGATTGCATTTCCAAATCTTCCGTGTGCCGCAGGTGCTTTCAATGAATTATTTATTAGATACTTCTATCAGTTGTATATACAGAAAGACATAGAAAATTTGTGTCCTGTGAAGACACAGAGGCGTAGTTGCTGAGTGAATATATAAGATACTGATAAGTTCTAAATATGTTTTTGAACACACTGTAACAAAACTGATGTCTACCTTTCATTGTATTCTTTTTTTCTATTTATCATTGATAGTCTTACAGTTGTGTCCCACCCTCATTAATGGGACTAGCAAAAGGAATCTGTCTTATACATGAAGTAATGTTGCCACTCC
>JAAGNO010028615.1:5709-29939 GCA_033439905.1 Ceryle rudis | reverse complement strand
AATATAGAATCCTTTATAATAAATCACTTATTAAAAGTTATTACATAAATACCTTCGATATAATGACCTCTTATTCTATAGATATATTAATTTTTATGTAGAATAAAATAAGGATGAATGTATCATAGACAGGGATGTTATAATTTTTAAGTGCCATGCTCATTGCTGCTGTGAAAAAGAGTCAGCTGAAACAATTGTGCTTATACAGCCACTGAGTTTGTGCTATACATTAACACTGATATGAGAATTATTTAGTTTATTTAAGTGAGTGGGCTGCAGCCACACATTTAACATACATATGTTAAATATATAAACTCATTATTTCTGTCTTCCTCCACCTTTTCAACAGAAAGTTAACTACTACCACCAAACATTTCTTATATAGTAAGTTGTATCTCCCTGTGTGCTGAGAGTGGTCTGTGACCAGGCTGTTCCCTGCTCACTGTAACAAGTTAATAGAATTTGCCATCTACAGCCTCACCCTCTATTTCTTGCCACTGAAAGAAAAGCCTTCTAAAATCTTATAATAGTCATAATACCACATATAAAATACAATTTTCACATCTAATGGATAAAAAATAGTAGTTGACAACCACCATCTACTTAGGAAGGAAGGACTTGGACTTGGAAGTCCTGTTAGCTAACACTCTGCATTGAGTATTATGAAAGAGTTAGCAATGTTTGTTTTACTTTTCCCTCTTGATTATTTATTCTATGAAGTCTTTATTCAATACATAATACAACTTTTCAGCTTAACAAATATTACCTTCAACAGATTCATTCCATTTTATGTTCTTCACAGCAGCTTAAGGTTTCAAAATTGTAAAAATGATCATGTTGTTTTGAACCATTTGTCACTATAGCCATGCAATTAAGTATAGGAATACAGAATTCACATGCCCCTGTTTTACTCAGAGCTCTTTCTGCCTTCCTGCCTGCCTGCCTTGCTTCCTTCCTGCCTTCCTTCCCCACCCCCCTCTCATTTTCTTCTGTCTGGATGTGGTCAAAAGCTTATTTATACCCAAAGTCTTTTCTAATTTTGTGAAACATGTTGTATTGTCTAAGTGAAAGGTCTTATACAAAATTGTGTTTATGATTGTATGTTCTGCTGTTTAATCCCTGAAACCTTTAATTCCCTCTTTCAGAGGTGTCTCAGGGACTGGGGTTTATCCTCAGACAATAATTATCCCATGTCATATTTAGGAAGAAGCCTTTTGATGAATCTCAGACCAAGAAAAACAACTACACTAGAAGCAACAGGTGTCCCAATGAATCGAGTGGATTCTTTCTTCCTGGACAAAATTTGACCATTTAGAAACTTTCATAACCATATTTTAAGTGCAAAGAGTGGTCTTGTGTGAAGAAGAATAAGAAAGTTCTCATACAAAATCTTTTATAACTTACAGAAATCTAGAAAAGAGTTCTATCTCAGATAATATTTGTAATGTTATTTACTGTTCTTCAGTTAATATTGATAGTCTTTTGGATGTTAATATTTGAAAATTGGGAGAGTTAAGATTTTTTTAATGAAGAATATGCAGAAAAGGATGGTTAAAAAATTGTTTTGCTTTACAGCTTTTCGGGCACTCTTTTTCCAGACTTAGTTTACTCAAGTAATTAATCGGTAAGCAATTACTGATTAGCATCTCCATCAGGAAAGATTTTCACATTAGGTAGGTTGGTGGATAGAGTTCCAAATAAACCTTTTAAACAAGAAATATTTCTGTAGTGAGTGAAACCACAGCCACAGAAAATTAAAAACTATTTGACAGTTGGATCACAATACCTACCAAGAGCTTGCAGAGAATTTAGGAAGTAACGTATTATACAAGTCATGGCTTATACACTAAATCAAAGACGTTGTCCCCTGCAGGAGATGAATTAGTGAGAAGTTTCAAGAACTTCCCCTGCAGCAGCATCAGGTGAGCTGTGGAATGCTATAAGACCACTGATAACTGTCTTGGTAGTAACAGCTTATAAATCTAGTGGTTTTAAACAAGTAACTTATGATTCAAATGTTATACAGAAATAGAGGCCATTCCCTGAGCTTCTCTTTGTATTTCTGTTTGCCTGCTAAAATTAAATTAATACTGGTTTCCCATGAGGGAATATTACTTTACCGTGACATATGCATTGTAACCTGTTTTTCCCCCAAGCCTTCTTTAGGTCTGCTAAAAATACAATGCCTAATTGTCAGTGACATTGCATGTCCAACAGCCTGGACAGCCTACAGAAGAGGCAGATACTTCATTGTAGGCATGAAGATACCTACAGATCAGACGGGACACTGAGAGAAAGTAAATTGACCCAGGGAAGACCTAATGCAAGAGATCAAATCAATGGCCAATAAAACCCTTTTCATGAGTCAAGGCTTAAAATATACAGGTATTTTAAAAAGACAGTTAAAATGTTTCTATTCTAGCAAGCACTGAATTTATCTAACAGGAATAATTGTAAATAAATCCCACTGTTTATCTATAAGGCCTAGCTGAGTTAACTTCTCTCTTATGTACTGTTGAGGAGTTTGATTTCCACAGCATTACTCTTGGGTTTTTATCAGCTGAGAAGTAGTATATAGCTCCTCTTCTTTGAGCAGCCTAAAACTGTGTATATAACTCCAGTCTGGCCCCTATATATAAGGATAGAATTTCATTGGTAAGGAAAAAAGGATGGCAAATTGAGAATTGGAAAGGGGAGGGACAGGAGTTTGGTTCTCACCATCTGGTCACAGAGAAAGGTTTTCTTCTTGGGAACACACACACACACACAAAAAAAACCCATTTGACAGCAGTGCTGAAAAGATAGTCACAAAATAAACAGTGCTGCTAACGGGAGCTGTCACCATGGTTAAGGCTGATGAGTAGTAATTAATACAGATTCTTTCAAGCAAGACTTGCAAGCTCAAGTGGTGCTTAGTGATTCATAGAGGAAGAGGAAAGAGAGAGACTCACACTTTGAATTTACTCCCTGTGAAACACTGAAAGTTGTGGTGTACAGGTCTCACAGCCTTCTGCAGCAATGAAGAAATGACTCTGTGTTCTCTCAATTTCCAGGAGGCTTCAAATACAACAGCATTCACAATTAGAGGTGAAGCTAATACATTCTTACTCTCCTACATACCTTCAGATCTGAAGGTAAATTAGGACCTGATGGAAACTTGCAGTTCTCTGGCTCATTCCTCGGTATCCATAGTCCTCGTAAGATCACTGCAGAGTTCTAGGTGTTAAAAATGCATTCATCTAAGAATGAATGACTTAGAAAAAGTTGAAATGGATGACAGTGATTGAAAAGTACTAATTTAATACCTTCCATTTAGCTCAAGTGCCAACTACCTGGAGAAAAAGATCCTAATAATAATAAGATGTAAGGTGTAAGATAGAGGATATGATAGATCTAGATATTTTATGTATGAGAACCATATAACTTCTATCTTATGTAATTTGCAAATGATGTAATTCTCAAATTTTAGAAGGAAGTGCCCTGTGTAAGGCTGTGGCTCATTGTGTTCAAACAATCTATCACATTGTAGAAATGTTTATAAGCTTTGTAAGCACAATGCAGAACACCACAAATGCCTTTGTCTGGTTGTAGTGTTGATCCTTTCAACATATGGATACTGTAAGTCATAGCAAGCTAGAAACCAAATGAGAAACATTACAGATGGGCTGTATAGTCTTGATGCAAAAATATATGTACCACATAAGGGTTAAGACACGCCCAGATTTCTATTTAACTCTTGTCAGGTTACAGCTATTTGAAGTAAAACTTCTTACCCATTCTCATAATAGTTAAAACCAATATAAAACACTGTTTTGCTACTTGGTCAGTGCTCAGGTATATCCTGCCTAAGAATCTTAGTCTTTGAACTTTCATTGACCTGGAAGATGAAAAGCAAGTCTCACAAGGAAGTTCTGAATGGGCTATGGAGTATTTTTACATGATTCACACTTTGCTTTGCTCAGACACATCTCCCATTGAAGAAGCTCGCACATTGAACTGTAATACATTACATAGTAGATAGTGGCCGTATCTGTGCTATCTGGAAGCTCTGTGTGATTTGACAGTAAGATTTAAGGAATGGATATTTTCCAACCTAAATGATTCTAAGAGTCTACGACTAGGAACTTTTTTTGTGCTGGAAAACAGTGTTGGTAACACAGAGATGTTTTGGTGACTGCTGAGCAGCGCTTACACAGAGTCAAGGCCTTTTCTGCTCCTCATCCCACTCCTAGTCTGGGGGTGCAGAAGTTGCTGGGAGGCCACAGAGGCAGGACAGCTAACCCCAACAGACCAAAGGGATTTTCCAGACCATATGATGTCACACTCTGCATATAAAGCTGGGTGAAGAAGTTTCGCTTTGCTGGTCTGAGTGGCTTTTTAAAGCTATTAACCATGACAAAACCAAAGACAAACTAAAACAAATTCCACCTCCTTCCACCTGTCCCTTCTTCCCAGGATCAATATCACTCCTTTATTGTGGTGAAGGGGGAATGGGTAATGGGGGGGTGGGGCACGTTTACAGTTAGATTTTTGCTAACAAATTAAATAGTTGTTCTATGTGGTGCAAATTAGATGTTCCATTGATATAATAATTCTATGTAAGTTTCTGTCCTAATTGACATAAAGTTTATATGAACTAAGACAAATATGTTGGATATGTTGAATGAAGAGTTTATGCTTCTCCAAAACCAGTTTCTTCTTCTCAAGGAGCCAAGAACACTGTAGCATGTAAAATATTCTGAATATAAAAATTAAAGTTCAGCCAAGGATAGGAATAGGTATTTGATTAGTTGTGAGCTTCCAAGTAAAGTAAACCCCTCAGTAATCAGAAAGATATATTAGAATAAATTATGTGTACTTAGCATAATAACAAAACCAACAAGCATTTGAACCTCAGAACTGGGCTTAAAAATCATGAGACTCCATTGTAAATTTGTGGGCTTGAACTAGTTTAGTTACTGGGTTTGATTTTTCACCAGGTAGTTTCAGCCACAGACACCAGTTGTACTCAGAGCAAGGACAGTGAGAAGATTTTTACCTGCCAGGGAAACAGGACACATTACATATCAGAGGCTTTCATGGCATTTGCAATCTTGGAAAACTACAGATTTTCCTTTTAGCTTGAGCCTGGTATGGAACATTCCACCTGAAAGGCTATTCCCCACTATATTCCTATTTATTACTAATTATTTCTAGCCAAGCTTGAGGACTAGAAACTTCTTGTGTGCATGTGGTGGAAACTCACTTAATGACAGCTTTCCAAGACCTAGACATTAATACATAAATCGGGTATCATCAGACTTACAGTAAAATGCATGAGTTGGCAAAACATCAGTAGATCCTAAGTGAGTCAGTTCAGCCAGCCTGCAAACAGGAATATATATTTGCTACAGGGAAATTAAAAAAAAAAAAAAAAAAGCTATTCAAAACTGATTTATTTTATTTGTATCATAATCATCGATGTATCATCTGTTTGTGACATGTTAGTTCATTCCCTTAAATAAACAGCAAGTAAAAATCTCCCTCCCTCAAGCCACAAATTAACCAAAGCATTCATAGATCACTCTTGATCACTCCTGATAATGGGCTTTTTCCATGGAGTCCATTTCACCCTGCGTGCAAAGTGCAGCTACTTACTCTCAGCTTAATGCATTTAATAAAACTTAATGAAACATTTGTAAACTTAATGAAGCACTCTGGAAATGAAAAGAAAGGCAATCCAATGTCCTTCTAAAAGGAAACTAGGCAATCACACTAGTACCACTGGAATACCTGAAATTGTAAAAAGCTTTTAATGTGTACTTTGGGGTTAATAGGGTAGACCACAGTATCGGTGAAAACCCTGTTACAGTAAATATTTTTCTTTTTTAGTAGCATTTCTGAAAGCTTCAGTCAGATATAGGTACTAACATTTTACTGTGTACTCTTAGTGATTTTCTAGACAAGCAGGAACCATAACTCTTCAATAAGGTGTTGTCAATGGTAATAACAGGTCACACATTTTGTATTGAGTTTCCAAAGCCTTAGCACTGAGCCTTACCAGGCTTTCTCTGTCTAAACGTCTCATGATTTGCTGACAGTAGCTTTGATTATACTCATTTTATCTGTAACAATTATTTTTTTTTCCCTAACAGATAGGTGGCTATGGTTAATTTGTTGGGTTTTTTGTTTGGTTTTTGTTTTTTTTTTTTTTTTATCTTGTGTTCCTGTGGTACAACCAGAATTTATAAATAAATAGTATTAAGAAGTAGTTATCTTGTGTAGCAGAACATGACTTGAACATAATGATGTAGTGTGGAGGACTATAGACCCAGTGTGACAGCAGAAGCCTTGACACATGGGGATACAGGCTGCAGGATAGAGGAGGCTAGTAGCGGGTAATAAGAGATGGGGCATACGCTTGACACTGGACTTAGAGTCAATTTAAAAAACAAAGACCTGGAGCTGGACAAAATTAGTTTAGAGGTAACAAAAGGAACAAACCCCAGATATCTAACCTATGCAAAATGCACCACATGCAGTGAATTCACACACAGTATGATCTGTCACACCAGTAAAGGAAGAGCAAGTTATATAAGCTTGTTAGAAAACATGAAAAGAACAAGCACATTCCAGGGGTGTGGGGTATGGGTGGCAGGAAATCACATCCTATTCCTCCCAGCAAAGGAACCGGGATGCTGATAATTTGCTGTACCTCCCTCCTCATACATTTGCCTGGAGCCAAATAATAAGATTAGCTATTATTGTTAGTTTTGTTATTATTATTATTGTTTTCTGTGTAGTAATATTGTATTAATTTTTATTCTAATAATTTTATCCGAACTAACGTTAATTATCTGACTATTCTGTTAAGGTTTAAAATATGCCGATAACAAATTCTTGACTTTACATACAATGTGAGTTTTAGTGTGGTCTATAACAAGATTTTGAATGCGACAGAAGCAACTAATAATTGTCATGGGCAAATACAGCCTTGCCCTTTCCTCTGAAGATGTCTGAGCAAAGAAGTACTTTGTCTGGAGAAATCATATTTTTTATCAAGAATTTTCCTGGTGGGTGGAGGAAGAAGGTAAATTTCTGGCTTTGTGTACGTCTTTGTGTGTGTGTCTTTTTAACATCAAGGCCTTCTAGATACATGCATAAAGATGGAGTGCTCATTCTTCAGAAGACAGATTCAAATTGATGTGGTTTAGAGAATAAAATGGTAAGGTTCTCTACCATCCATTGGTACCATCCATCTCCCATTCCTTGGAAAGGCTCCACTGACCCACATGAGTCTATATAAAAGTTTTCTAATGTACTTCACTGGGCCAAGGTAACAGCTTATGCATTAAGGTTTTGTATCAAAAAGTTTTGAAAGTCAATGCAACAGGATGTTTTTAAGCAGAAAAATGTCAAAAGTTCCTTCTGATTATGAGGTTTAATGTCTGCCCTCTTTCTAGGGATATGTAGGAGTGAGATCACTTATCAGTATCATGAAGAGATTTTGGCTCCATATCCTCATCCAAGCTGTAGGTTGGGCAGATCCTAAAATAACAGATACTGTCAAATGAATTTGTAGCTGGTTTGATCCACTGTTGCACACACTTCTATTGACTTTTCTGCAGCCCAGGATTGAAACCAAGACTTTACACTCACAAATTATGGATCATGACTCTGTCTGCTGGGCCCTGAATCCTTGGTAAAGTAACATAAAATACCTTCTAGACTGCAGATTCATTGTTCAGTAAACAGGCAGAACAGAAAGATATTGTTGAAGAAAGCCATATGATTATTTTTTTTAATCCAAATAAAAAGCTATGAATTTCATTGGGATACTTTCATTTCAATTTTTATTTGGTTTCTGAGGTCTTCAACATTTAGGATTGTTGAAGGTTTGCAGACTAAATGGCTACTTCAGGTGGGATTTAGCTTTATCTTTGTGTTCTTATGTTAAGATTTTAACCATGTTAGTCTTTGTAAAGCTTTCAGTTAATTCTTTACAGTCAGCTACTGTTACCAAGATTTAAGTAAAACTATCTGCCAAATAGAGAACAGAGGCATTCCCTGAGGATTCCCGTGTTGCTTGGCACACGCGATAATGATTTGACAATTTTTCAATTATTTTCTCTGATAAGAGAATTCTGATGTTTTCATAGAATATGAATACTTCCACAATGTTCACACACTTGCTCTTTCCTCTTGTCCAGAAGCAGAAAGTTCCTTAAACATGGCCCTAATGAAACTCCAGTCCAAGGGAAGATGCCCACCTACAACAAAGACCAAGTCAGTCTTGATTTTAGTAGCTGTTCCTGCTCATGCAGGGGAAGGAGAAGATAATTTCTTCTGTAGAATTTTGTGATTTTCTAAGAAAACATGCCTGTACATGAGGAAAAATATATCACTGACATCCTTTTTCTTCACATGTATTTTTCATGTTTGCAGTACTTTACACACAGCAGGACTTTTTCAGAGTTCTTTCTGCAAAACCTTCTAGATTTTTCTCTACATAACTTTTGAACTTTCTGAATGTGTTTTACAATTGCTCCTTGTGAAACGTGTCTTGTAACTGATGCTAGTGAATCACAGAATCCCTTTCATCCTATATCCTGTTAGAGTTCCTTTACCTTCCTTTATGCATTCTTCTATCAAAAGACTAGGATTTGATTTCCCCTTCAATCCTTCTCCTCTCTAGGCTGAACTCCAATTCTTTCAACCTTCCAACTCTCTACTCAGCTTGATATCCCTCAGCTGGACCATCTTCAGTTATGCAATGTCTGTGTTGAGCTGGGAAGAATTAGAGTCCTAATATATTAGTAGTCACTGCTTCTTCTCCCTCCTGCCTTTGACCTGTTGAGCACAAGCCTTCCAGAAGAAAAGGAACTAATTCATTTTTCTCCACCTTCTATTGGTAGGACCCCATGTGTCTTCTCCATCTGTTTTGGGGGTTTGGGTTGTTTTTTTTTTCCATATGAGGGGAGGCCTTGGTGCCATGGATGCCAAGCTTTGAAGATGTCTTGTCCTAAGAATCACTGACCTCCCCCTGCCTGAAGCTTGCTTTTGGCCACCCTGTTCTGGACCCTAAAGCCTCAGCTCTTGTCCTTTTGGCATCACTAATAGAACCCTATAGATTTTCTGATCAGCTTCCCATATGCAGCATAATTCACTGACCTCTTCATAGAATTATATAATAGAATCACAGAATCATAGACTGTAATGGGTTGGAAGGGTCATCTAGTCCAAACCCCTGCAGTGAGAAAGGACATCTGCAACTAGAGCAGGTTGCTCTGAGCCCGGGCCAACCTCACCTGGAATGGTTCCAGGGATGGGGCATCAACGACCTCTCTGGGCAACCTGGGCAAGGCTCTCACCACCCTCAACATCAAAAATTTCTTCTTTGTCTCTAGTCTGAATCTCCCTCCTTAAGTTTAAAATCATCACGCCTCATCCTGTTGCAACAGGCCCTGCTGAAATGTCTGTCCCCATCTTTCTGATAGGCCCAGTTAATCACTGAAAGGCCACATGTAGGCCTCCCCAGAGCCTCCTCTTCTCTCCAGCTCTCAGCCTGGCCTCACAGCACAGGTGTTCCAGCCATCAGATCATTTTTATGTCCTTCCTCTGGTCCTATTCCAACAGGTCCATGTGTCTCCTGTGCTGAGGACTTCAGAACTGGACCCAGCACCGTAGGGGGAATCTCATCAGAATGGACCAGAGGGCAGAATCCTGTCCCTTGAGCTTCTGCCCACGCTGCTGTGAATGCAGCCCAGGATGAGAGTAGTCTTGGGCTGCAAGCACACTTTACCGGCTCACATCCAGCTTTTCACCCACCTCAAGAGCAGCAACCTGTGTTGTGTCCTCACGGTCTGAAATTATCATTAGTTTTTCCTACTAGAACACCAGTACAAACCTAACTATATCAAAGTAACATTCTGGCCCCCAACTCAAAACTGACATGCAAGCTGCTACATCTCTGTTGGCATCCCCTATCTGCAGCACTCCAGATCAATGTGCTCTGGGGTAAGAGTGAGATCTTCTTTCTCCTTAAATAGCTCATTAGGAGCCAGGCACAGGTGCTTTCCTCCACCAGCATGTCCTTTCTTACAAGACTATGAAACCCTCAACCACCTCCCAAGTAAAGTTCAACTGCTTTTAAAAAGTCCCTCCCCAGCTTTCTTCTAGGCCCCCTCCAGATACTTGAATACCACAATAAGGTCTCTCTGGAGCCTTCTTCTCCAGGCTGAACAACCCCATATCAAATCTTTACATTGTGAATTAGCAATTATTCTTTAAGGGGAAAGAAGATCTCATTCATACTCCAGACAAAAAGGGCCTTAAGGGGCTGAAGGGGCTTCATTCACAGCATTTTGCTTCTTCTCTAGTTCCCTCCTGCCTGCTAGCACAAACATTGGAGAAGCAGATATCCAAGACCTGATACTTATTTGAGTGTTTTCAGATTCAAATTTTGGAATAACCTCCAAAACTGAGCAGAAAAGATTTTCATTGATATGAATGTGCAATAGGCTCTTGAATAAGATCACACAGGACTGTAGCAATATAGCTTGTACATGTGGACACAGCATCATATATTTTAAAAAAAACAAGCCTCATTTGCAGTTGTCTAGGCAAGGTATAAAAAGTGACTACTTGAAGTTTTATCCAGGTGTAACAGGCTCATATCATGTCATCAGCTTCATCCTCATGTTTCCTGACTTGGACATGCATCACGTGAAGCATGCCTAGTTCAGGCCAGTGATTTATGAGGTAGGCTGAGCTTCCTGAGTTTAACTTGATTTAGGGAAATTTCCCAGAACTTACTAGGGGAAACGCAGTTATAAATCCAAACATCATATTTCATACGAAGATTTTTACATTTCTTTCTAATGTTTAAAAAAGCCTTCCTTAAGGCCTGATTCTGCAGTAGTCTTCACATTAAGCTACATCACACCTTGCTGAATTTCAGTTCATTGACTAAGAAATCTTCCCACATGATTACACAGTGGCTAAATGTGACCCTTAATGACTTCTTACTGTTTTGTTGGGGTTTTTTGAGGACTGATGGGGGTTTTTTATTGTTGTTGTTTTCTCCCCTAGTCCCTTACTTATCTTGCAGATTTTCCAAGGGAATGGCATGAGGCTCAACTGAGTTGGCAATAACAGCCTTGGGACTTCTGCCCATTATTGTGCTTGAGTTGATTATTCACATTGCCCAACATTATATATCTAATCTAGGTTAGGAGCCTGGGATCTTTAGATAGCTGATGGACAGGTGACAGATATTGATTGGTCTGAATTTCCCTTCGGAGGTTTACTGCAAATAGAAGCAGCCTATGCTTCTATCTTAAACCCCTAATTTTAGATGCCTTAAATTTAACCGAATGAATTCCTCCATGTAAGAATGGATGGCTTCAGCGATCTGAAACATGTGTTACCTTCTATCAGTGTAACAAAGAGCTTGCTTACAAAGCAACTTCAGCTTCCTGCGAATTGCTTGTTCCTAGAGTGCTTAGGTGGTAATGACATCTATTAACCTTAAAGTCAAATATCTGGACTTGCAGGGGATTACTGCTCAGTGTATCTGAGCTCTTTATAGAATAGCTTTTCCTGACTTTAGCAAAGACACTAAAAGTTGTCTTTTAAAGAAAAAGTAACTAGGCAAGTTCAATGAATAAGTATATATGTGTGTGTATAAACCAGCTACTTAATAAATAATCACATAAACATTTTCAATTATATCTGGGATGAACTGAAGTGATAAAATTACTCCCATTTATTCTAATAAAATAATATGACAGGGATTACATTGCTTTCACTGATGAAGGAAAATATTTGTCATCAATATATTCCACTTAACCTAATACTTGCTAGAAATAACATATTTTCAATCTAAGTCTGCTGCATTGGTGCATTTTGCTCTTTTAAAGTGCTAAAGATGAGAAATAATGCATGAAAATAAATGCTTGGTAGTTTTCCATGTTGGTAACTAAATTCATGTTGTCTGGAGACTTTAATGTTTTCAGTGGTCCAGATAAAACTTTTAAGAATTTAATTAAGAATGTCCACTTTCTATTTTGTGTTGACAAGTCAGCATTTTAAAATGCTTAGCAGCTCAGTCCTCTTCTTAGTTTACAGATCCAAATATAAAGACGATAGCTGTGATTCTATATGATGTCCTGCTGTTAAAAAAAGAACTTTCATATCTGATGCTGCTAAGCTATTCCCCCCAAGAAATACTGATTTTCGTAGTGAAAACTTAAGCATCAGACAGCAATAGAGGAATTAAATTCATAGAATGTCTAAGGAAAAAATAAAAAAAAAAGAAAGAATAAAAAAAAAAGGTAATTTTCAGATTACTAATACACTGTAGAATTACTGTCATATCTGGGGCATGTCTTTTAAAAACACACTTAAATGCACCAAAGCAGATTACGTTGTTACTGATGTGATAAATTTGTTACACTGTTAGAATAGAATATGAACTGCTCTCAGCTTCTGCAAACAGAAAGGGTTGAATTAATGTTATTCATTGAGTAAGATGCATCATACATCACCTGTCATCTCCTTCTGGAAATTTTCTCAATTATGTTTTATTAGTTTAGGCTTTTTTGTTTGCTTGTTTAATGGTGAGGAAGAACTTACTTGGAAAACATAACTATATGCACGATATATAGTTATTTTAAATTATTTGGAAATCTAATTCACATGACAATAATTTTCTTTAATGTTGCTATGCCTTAATTTTGTAGGCAAAGGAGTTACGTCCTAATATATAACTAATATACTGAATAACTGAAGTGATGGTGGGGGAACCCTCAAGAAAAAAAGACACATAAAAGAAGATTAGAATATTAATCATCTTTTGTTGTTCTCTTATGGATGTTTAATGCTTAAATTTTCTTCCCTGCTGACGAAGCAAAAGATGCAAGACAGAATTTTCTATATTCAAAACTAATTGTGGTCAATTTTCTTGTGTCACATTCATACTAAGCGATTTTACCTAAACTTTGTATTTCTGGTCTTCAGTTGAAATTATCCCTATTGTACCTAAATGCTCTTAGAGTGAGTTATGCGTATGTGATGAGGTCCCACAGGGACTTCATAGATTCTTTCTTCTCCCCCTTCTCCACAGAGAAATCACAGTTTGATATGCACACACCTAGATTTGTTTTAATCCTCTTCTTCTCTTTCCCTTTCATGTCAGCTGAGAAATTACAAAAAAAAAAAAAAAACAACCCACCTTTTTTTTTAAGAAGAGAAATCTCTTGTAATGTGTTTGAAATGTGCCATGCTCTGGATTAGCCCTTCTCAGGGAGTACTGTTTTCAGAGCAAAACTACCTCTGCCTCCAGGTGGTTTTTTACCCTCTTTTCTCTGTGTTGAAGAGGAGATCATAGGTAGACATACAATTACTAGCACAAGTCTGTCCCGACAGCAGACAACCCTCCATCAGCTACTGTTACATTGTCATTTAGGTGTATTTCTCTTCCATGCATATGTTGGACTAAAATGTGCCATACAATAAAGAGGAATACGTAAGAATGTGTTGACAAGAGACACTGACAGTTTTAGATGCACATTACCATTCAAGAAATAAACTGTAAGGAATGGAAAATTTGCACCATTTCTGGGAGGTAAAACTGTTTCCTTGCTCATAATTCACACCTTAATGTTATTGGTTTAGCAAGAGGGAGAGAAATGATGATTTCTGCTCCTCCATACACACTTGCTCCCAAAGGGGTGTGATCTGTGATGTGGCCACTGCCGAATCTGTGAACCTGGAATGTCTCAGAAAGCTACACATGGGTAAGTTGACATTACATACACTGAGCCCCACCCAGGGTTATAGACTGCTGTATAAGTGATACCTGTATGCAGAAGAACATTGCTACGCTACATCTAGAATAGTTTTCTTGCTTAGAATATGATTCTGAGTGAATAGACCCATAGTCAGTCGTGTAGCCCTGTGAATCACCTGTGCTGTGTATCTCAACCAACCATGTAGGGCAGTAATAACACTGTACTAGCTCTATTGCCAAGGTCTCTCATGTCACTGTTTCTCATGAAAAAGGAGTCGCATGACATTTAGAATCACACAATGGTTTGGGTTGGAAGGGACCTTAAGATCATCTAGTTCCAACACCCCTGCCATGGGAAGGGACACCTTCCACTAGACCAGGTTGGTCAAAGCCCCATCCAACCTGGTCTTGAACACATCCAGTGATGAAGCATCCACAGCTTCCCCGAGCAACCTGTTCCAGTGTCTCACCATCCTCAGAAATCTACCCTCTTCCAGTTTGAAGCCATTAGCACTCATCCTGTCACTAAAAGTCCTTGTAAAAGGTGTCTCCCCAGATTTCTTCTAGGCCCCCTTCAGGTATTGGAAGGCCACAATAAGGTGTCCCCAGAGCCTTCACTTCTCCAGGCTAAACAAGACCAACTCTCTAAGTCTGGCATCACAGCAGAGGGGTTCCAGCCCCCTGATCATCTTTGTGTCCATCCTCTGGACCCACTCCAACAGGTCCATGCGCTTCTTGTGCTGGGGGCTCCAGAGCTAGATGCAGTACTCCAGATGGGGTGTCTCAAGAGTGGAGGAGGAAAATCACCTCTCTCAACCTGCTGGCCACACTTCTTTTGATTCAGCCCAGGATAAGGTAGGCGCTTTCTAGCCTACACTTGCACGTTTTTTGCTCATATTGAGCTTTTCAACAACCAGCACCCTCAAGTCTTTCTCCTCAGGACTGCTTTCAATCCATACTCTACCCAGACTGCATTTGTGCTTGGGATTGCTCCAGCCTTGAACTTGGCCTTGTTAAACTTGATGAGGTTGCCATGGACCCACCTCTCAAGCCTGTCAAGTTCTGTCTGGATGGTGTCTTTTCCCTGCAGTCTGTCAACCACACTACACAGCTTGGTATCATCTGCAAACTAGCTGAGGTTGGCCTCAATCCCGATGTCTCTGACACAGACATTTCTTCTTACCAACCTCTTACCATACCCAAGGTGATTTTGATCTCTTGTTTTAACTACAGTGGGCCATAAGGGCTCTCTTCCACTTGTTAAAAAGCCTAGTTAAATAAGATCCTGGCTATTTCCCTGTCTCAAATTTTTCCTGGCTTCCTGCATACTCTCCAGCTACCTTGACCAAAGCCCCTGGTGCACCATTAGAACATACTCCTGTTCATAAGGGTGACTGTGCTGACATGAACTGTAGTTCAGAGTCTGTCATCTGTCTGTTAAAGAATAAATAGCTGTCGGGTTGTAAAAGACTGATCTTTCACCTTATCACATTGACCCATTTGCTGTTGCAGCTCTTTTGCCATGCAGGATTCATAGTCTAGATGTAGCTTAGTAGAGTAGTGATGTGGGTCTTGATCACTTGCTTTCCTCAGTGCTCTGCTATGTTTTGCTCTGTATCTGGAATACTAGCTGTATTTTCAAGCAAATGACCTTTTGGCAGTTATACCACCCACCTTCATGTCTCTGTCTTCTCTCCTGCTCAAGATGGTTGGCCGCTACTCAGATCTGGGAAAAGCTGACTTCTCTTGGCTTTTGCCTCTTTATTAGTTTAAAGAATCTGCTGAATAAGCACGTTCTCAATAAATGCAGTCAACATAACATACTTTTGGAAACAAAGGCTCTTCCTCCCAATATTTGTACAGGTACAGTGGTTCTGTGGCAAAGGAAGAAACACTTTGAAATGCAACAGCACCTCTTCTCACCTTCAACCACTAGAATGTGAACACATTTTCTGCTTCCATCTTTTCAGTGGGAAATGAGAGAAATTAAAGTTTTTTCATCTTCATGATATTTTTAATATGACCCAGTTCAGCTTCTGTATTCCGAACACTATGGCAAACCTACTTCTGGTATCTAGGCAGTGATAAGGTAGCTCATCCTTATTACAGTTTATTCCTGCAATAGGACTTCTAGGCATTAGTTTGGCTCTCAGCCTTCAGGCTAAATTGTATTTGCTTGGAAGACAGTGTTGTAAGAGTTCTGTATCACATAAAACCTGTCCTCACTTAAGCAGGAAGGTTACTATGCTATAATTAATATCTACCTAGTTATTTTAATTATAGTCACTAAATTTTATTCTGAATACTGTTTTAGGTTGTTGTGGTAGAGTTCCATATATTACTATAATTTCCTTGGGGTTTTCTCTGTTTATAATGGCAGGTAATAACAGCATTGGTGAATGCAAAGGGCAATGGACAGAAAAAAACCCACAACCCAGTCAGGGTCTGATGTACAGCATATACTAAATATTATCTTCAATGTCCAGAAGGAAATGTTTGTACATATATGTAGCCACAGGTCTTTCTTCCCCACAGCTGTGTTCAAATCTTATTACAAAATTTTCTTCTGGATCAAGTCATTGACTATTTTGACTTATCCAGACTTCCCTTGTTTTTACACACCCTGAAATTCTTTTGGAGAACATAGAAAGTTTTCAACGGGAAAAGTAGCAAAAGGCAAATACTGTTGGCTCCTCTTTGCAACCTGAGAACCAGATAAATCCTGTGACTTTTTTTTTTTCACCTTTTTTTTCCTTCCTTTTTCTTTTATATTTATCTTTATAGCATCTAGTTATGCCAAAATAGAAATCCTCACTATTCCATAATCCCACAGGTTCCAAAATCCAAAACTAGTCCATGACTTGTAGGCTAAGAAAGTTTTATCATACTTTTAATTTCGCACAGATACAGTAATGACAAGGGTTTTCCACCTGTTCTGTCAAATACACTTAATAGGTTGTATAATAATTAAATGACATCTCACTGAAACCTCTGTTGGCTTCGTCTTATTTGTACATTCTATCGTGTGCATATTTGGGCATGGCAAAGAACTTTCCATCTTGACAGAGAAAGTTATTTAAAAAAACAAAACCAAAAAAAAACCCAAACCAAACCAAGCCGAAACAAACCAAAATAAAACAAAACAAAATAATAGTCATTGATTAACTATTTTAGGATCATGAAAGATGGGGAAAAAACCCAGATCATTTATTGTGACATGTTAGTATTTTTCTAAGGAAAGGACAATGTTATCTCAATCTTCAAAAAGGGCAAGAAGGAGGACCTGCGTTAACTATAGGCCTCACCTCCATTCCTGGAAAGGTGATGGAACAGCTTGTTCTTGCCACCATCTCAAAGCATGTTGAGGAAAGGAGGCTTATCACAAGTAGTCAACATGGACTCAACAATGGGAATTCATGCTTGACTAATCTGATAGTGGTTTATGATGGCACAACTAGATGGATAGATGTGGGGAGGGCAGTGGATGTGGTATATCTCGACTTCAGCAAAGATTCCAATACTGTGTCCCATAATATTCCTGCAGCCAAGCTTAATAAGTGTGGCTTGGGTGGATGTGTGGTGAGATGCACTGGAAACTGGCTGAAGGACAGAGCCCAGAGAGTTGTGGTCAGTGGAGCAGAGTCTAGTTGGAGGCCTGTGGTGTTCCCCAGGGGTTGGTCCTGGGTTCAGTGCTGTTCAATATATTCATCAATGGCCTGGATGAAGGGATAGAGAGTACCCTCAGCAAGTTTGGCGATGATAGAAAACTGGGAGGAGTTGCTGACACGCCAGAAGGCTGTGCTGCCATCCAGCGTGACCTGGACAGGCTGGAAAGCTGGGTGAGGAGAAATTTGAAGTTTAACAAGGGAAAGTGTAAAGTACTTGGGGGAAGTGTAAAGTATTCTGGGGAAGAACAATCCCTATCAGTACAGGTTGGGGGCTGATCTGTTGGAGAGCAGCTCTGGGGAAAAAGATCTAGGAGTCATGGTAGACAAGAGGGTGACCATGAGCAAAAAATGTGCCCTCGCGGCCAAGAAGACCAGAGACATCCAGGGGTGCATTAAGAAGGGTGTGGCCAGCATCTTGAAGGAGGTTCTTCTCCCCCTCTATTCTGCACTGGTGAGGCGCCACCTGGAGTACTGTATCTAGCTCTGGGCAACCCAGTTCAGGAAAGACAGGGAGCTACTGGAGACAGTCCAGTGCATAGCCACTAAAATGATTAAGGGAGTGAAGCACCTCTCTTATGAGGAGAGGCTGACAGAGCTGGGTCTTTTTAGACTGAAGAAAAAGAGACTGAAGGGTGACCTCATTAATGTCTATAAATATGTAAAGGGCAAGTGTTGGGAGGATGGAGCCAGGCTCTTAGTGACATCCAGTGATAGGACAAGGGGTAATGGGTACAAGCTGGACCATAGGTGGTTTCGGGTAAACATCAGGAAAATCTTTTTCATGGTGAGGGTGACAGAGCACTGGAACAGGCTGCTCGGAGAGGTTGTGGAGTCTCCTGCTCCAGAGACGTTCAAAACCCACCTGGAAACATTCCTGTGTGACCTGATATAGGTGATCCTGCTCTATCGGGGAGTTGGACTAGATGATCTTTCGAGGTCCCTTCCAATCCCTAACGTTCTGTGATTCTCTAATGAAGATATAATAGAAGCAAAATTTTATTGGTTATTGCCCCACATTTCTATTTTAACTTTTACTTCCTGTGAAGAGGAATTTTTTTTATTTTTGTTCATGTTATAATATCATAGTCTTTTGTTTATTTAAAAAGACTCAATAAGGTATTGAGTAGTAATATGAAACTATCTACTTTTACAATTTATTGTAGTTGTCAAAAACATACCAAAGGAAAGACTTCAACATGAAAATGGCAATAGTGAGAATTTTAAGTGAGAAGGTCTTAATGATGCAAGAGCAAGACAAAATTTTGACACATAGAAGATGGGCTGAGATGTTATTTAACAGCAAAAGAAAATTGTAAGTAGAAAAAAAATAACCAGGGATTCATTTAGAGGCTGATTACAAGAAAAAAAATACCAATTTCACTTTTGGGGGACTTCCTAGTATAGAAGGTCTGAGGAATTATCTGACTGTGTGGTGGTGAAATAGTAATCCATATAAATATTTGTTGAAATCAGGAGAGACAGGAATCACTACAGAAAAGAAAATTTTCTTTTGCAGGAGGCTTTCTGAAGTGTTTCTGGCCTTGGATTTTATTTAACTTACATATATGTATGGAGCATTGCATTTCTTGTGTTGCTGTGCTCCAGCTAGAAACAGTGAGGACTGTACCTTAAATTCAGAGTAAGCTACAATTCAGAATTAAATTGCAATATGACTACATTGAAATTAATGCAATCAAATTTAATTGAAATTAATTGAAGTCTAGATGAATTAAAATTGTATATTTCCTAACTATGGGGTTTTTTTCTATCTATGTTTGCACATAAAATGGTAGTTTTATAGGTAATTCCTTCCTATTAAAAAAAAAAAAAAAAAGTTGGCTATTGCATCAATGACACAGATTCAGACAAAATGTAAGGAGGTGCTACTAAAAATTTTGAATCAATTTCCTTCACTTTACCGTGTATTTACTAACAAGCACTTCTGACAGCTCAGCCATTTGTTCTGGTCTCTTATAAAAGGTAGAAAAACCTTCTTGAGTCCCAAACTCTGCCATCTTAGATGTATTTTTTTTCTGCTGGAATGAGTAAATTACTAAAGAACCTAATTCTGATCCACAGCCATGCACATTTAATTAATTTCATTAATTAATAAGGACATAATTATTTGCACTTTCAGCTTTCTGAACTTGATTTCAATAGCTGTCATGTATCTGTAAAAGGATATTATACCTGAAAAATCCTGCACTGAATGGATATTATCTGTGGCAATTAAAGAAAAAATCACATACTAAATAGTTCCGTTGTCAGGGAGATTTTTAAAATTAACTTGAATCTAATCAGCATGGATGCTATTGAAGTAAATAGTTTTAAACAGATAATTCTAGATAAATATTATAGTGTTTGTATTTGGGAGGAGGTAATGTATACATGTGCTTAATTCTTCCTGTAAATATGCAAAGCAAAGGATTAGGGAGACTTTCTGAAAGTGCTTCGGCTGGAAAAGGGTTTTTTCTTTTGTAACATGAGTAATACCAGTTGCAAAGACAGCCTCTCATCTGTCTCCTATTGAGCTAATGCAGCCTCTCATTACCGTGCATCTCATAATACCACCCTCTTGTCCAGCTTAAACCAGTCAATATTACCACTATGGGAGTCTATATGTCACATTAAGCAACTTGAAAAGGGCATGCCTTAGGAAGTCTCAGGTGCAACAAGTAAAGCATCGCTACAGTTGTCACTTCAGCTCAACATGAACATTTAGATCCACACCCCAATAATAAAATATTCTATGGCTTTGACTTTTCTACAGTTTCTGTTAAAATCTTGAGTCACTGCCTTCTCTTTACCCACACCTCCTGTGCTCGACACACACAAAAGTGTACCATGGTTACTACTTTTGTGTAAGAAAAAAGAATCCCACGGCATTTATTTTTAATAACTGTTAAGCTACAAAATTTTATTGGTATCCTTCTATGTTCCCTCTAGAGGATGTAATGCACAAAAGCATTGCCACGGAACATATAAAATTACAAATGAAATTTATTGTAAAAAGTAGAATGTCTTCTAGACTGGTGTCAGTATTTATTTCATTCATAAACCAAAACTGCAGGTATAATATATTCATTGTCAGCAAGTTCATGTGTGTAAATTGCCATCCAACAGTATTGACTGATATAAGACAGATATTGAAAAGACAATTTAAATTTACTCTTCCAAACATAAACTGTTCCACAAAAGCACTGTAAAAACTCCTTCAAGGTTTTGTGTTGTGCTTCACATTTATGGTTAACTACATAATTTGGTTGTGTCATAATCCACTGTGTTTGGCAATTTGGCATTAAAGGCCTGCAAAGCAGATTGAATCCTCACCACTTCACTGGTAGACAGTTTGAGTCTATGACGAAGCAAGCAAGAGAAGAGGTCTAGACGACGTTGACCTGGTGGAGAGAGTTTATTTACACGATCCCGTATCTCTAACAACTGCAAAAGTGCTGAGTCCTGTGATCCCTGAGTATAGGGGTAGTCCAGCTGCAAAATCAAGTCTCGAATTGCTTCTGGGTCGAAGTGCATGCTGTAGCCAAACACTTGGATGTTATTGATTTTCATGTAGCCCAGATTTCTTGAGGGATCAATAAATTCCAGGGGCTCATAGTAGATGCTCTCATTGCCATTTGGACCGTTTGACTTTATACGACTCCTCAGATAGATGTGTACAGTTTCAAAAAATGTCTTCCACTTGTTGCCCAGAGTCAGCGTCCAGTTATAACACTGAAGGGGTAAGTCCAGTTTAGTCCGCTCCCAGTCTGGGAAATTATTTTCATTCACAGGCATAAACCAGCTCTCAGAGTGGCTGCCCCCAAAAGGGTTGACGTAAACAGCAAGAACAGGCTCTAAGGTGCTGTTTTTAGTTAGGCAAATTTGAAGAGAGAGGCCCAGTATCATATGCACCAGGCTAGACTTGTACTTGTTACTCTTAAGAGTAAGGAGCATCCGCTTACGCCAAGAGGGATCGAACCAGCTGTTGAGGCGCATGTCATTGCTGATGAAAATGGCATGGACCTCAATTCTCCGGTCTGTCTTCTGCAATAAATACTTCATTTCCAGGTCCTGAAGGTCAGTCTCAAACCCAATATAGTGCTCTGTTGATTCTGCCACTTCAGGCTTGCAAAGCCCTTGGCTTAGCATATAGCCGGCATTGCAGCTCCCACAGCGGGTGCGATTGTCAGGAGCACAGCTCAAGCACGCAGAGCCATCTCCAACTGTGCAAGGAAGGAACCCATGACAGGCAACCTGGTCATTTGGGCAAGTGCATGTGTGAGTCTCTTCAGAAAAGCTTCCCAGAAGACCATTTTCATTGCAGTAGAGAAAGGACTGGATGCGGTTGAGCCAATAGTTGGAAGACCTGCAACATGAAAATAACTTATTTTAACACAAAGAGAGACCTGCACACAATAGGTACAACCTTTTTATTTTTTATCAGAAAGAGAAAAATAAAGGTGGTTTTAGTATCAGATTAAGACACTAAAGTTGGATGACAGCATATTCTATCATATAGTACATGGACAAATTGTTTTTTAACAATGTAAAATCACAAATGAAAATTTTCCTTATAAACTCACAGGCACAACAGGAACATTTGGTTCATGTATTTGCTCTCTCTGCATCTCTGTCAAGGAAGCCTGACAAAGAGCTTGCAATTGTCTTCAGATTAACATCTTGAAATCCTATGCAGGTGAGATTATTTTTCCTCATATAGGGAGGTGCTTTGTATGTATCTAAGTGTGTATAACTCTGTACCTTCTCTCTATTTCATTATGAAGAGTTTTGGACGCTTGCAAGCTTTCTTATTACCAGCTGGAGCTGCTTTGATGGGTAGATACAGGGAGAGCAGTGGATGTTGTCTACCTTGATTTCAGCAAGGATTTTGACACTGTCTCCCATAACATCCTTGTGGATAAACTCAGGGAGTGTGGGTTAGAGGAGGGGACAGTGAAATGGGCTGAGAACTGGATAAACAATAGATCTCAGAGGGTTGTGATGAGTAGTGCAGAGTCCAGCCGATGACCAGCTAGAGGTGTTCCCCAGGGGTCAATATTGAGTACAGTCTTATTCAACATCTTCATCAATGACCTGGATGACTGGATAGAGTGTACCCTCAGCAAGTTTGCTGATGATATATAACTGGGAGGAGTGGCTGATACACCAGAAGATTCTGCTGCCATTCAGTGAGATCTGGACAGGCTGGAGAGCTAGGCAAAGAGGAATCTAAATGAAGTTCAACAAGGGTAAGTGTAGAGTCCTACACCTGGGGAGGAATAACATGCACCAGTACAAGTTAGAGGTTGACCTGCTGGAAAGCAGCTCCATGGAGAAGGACCTTGGAGTCCTGATGGACAATAAGTTCTCCATGGGACAGCAATGTGCCCTTGTGGCCAAGAAGGCCCATGGTATTCTGGGGTGCATGAAGAAGAGTGCGTCCAGCAGGTCAAGGGACATTCTCTGGCATATTGTGTCCATTTCTGGTCTCCCCAGTTCAAGAGGGACAGGGAACTACTGGCAAGCTACAAGAATGATTAAGGAACTGGAACATAACTCTTATGAGGAAAGGATAAGAAACCTGGGTCTGGCTAGTCTGGAGAGTGAGAGGGGATCTTATTGATGTTTACAAATATCTGAAGGGTGGGTGTCAAGTAGAAGGGGATAGTCTCTTTTCAGTGGTGTCCCGTGATAGGACAAGGGGCAATGGTCACAAACTGGAACACAAAAATTTCCACCTCAACATGAGGAAAAAAATTCTTTCCTGTGAGGGTAACAGAGCACTGGAACAGGCTGCCCAGAGAGGTTGTGGTTTCTCCTCTAGACACTTTTAAAATCCACCTGGATCTGTTCCTGTGTGGCCTGCTCTAGGTGATCCTGCTCTGGCAGGGGGGTTGGACTCGATGATCTTTCGAGGTCCCTTCCAACCCCTACCATTCTGTGATTCTCTGTGATTCTGTGATTCTATGACTTTGACAGTGAGACACAATGCTTTCCTGGAATAGCAAATAGGACCCTGCACCCCAATAAAATAGATTCCATCTTAATACTTCAGATGACTTCAAGTACAGAAATATCCCCATAGGAAGGCATGCATAAGCATGCTGTGTTTACTTCTCATCTTTGGAGATTAAATTAAAATATCACTTTAATGTTCTTCTGGTCATCTCATTTTGATTTCACTAGAATCAACTGTTCATGTTCTATATCACAATGGGAAAACAGATACTGAAACCTACAGTTTCAGATGACAAAGCACAGTTGCTAGAAGAAAGACAATGGGGGCAGCCTGGTCGAATGGAAATAGTCAATACTCTGTATTTTTCTGTTCTTATTAATCCTATTAATGCACAGCTTAAAGAACTTGTTTTGGCTGCTACAGGATCAGATCTATCATTGCCACATAATGACAACAGTTTGCAATTTATTCCCTTTTCATTGCATTATATCAAACACAAAATGCAAAAGCCTCATTTACTGCTGAATTACTTTTTAAGTCACATCTGAATTTGTCTCAAATATTGAGTAGTTCAGAAATCCTTTTTTTTGTTGTTGTTTCTTTCTGATTAGAAAATAAATGCTAAAACTAGAAAACTATGGCATCTCAAAGACTGATTCTTTAGAAACATGAAAATTAAGTTTAATCAGTAGAGCTACATCATTGTATGTTCCAGTGACTGTTTGTTTAATCTTTTTTTTTCACTTCTCTTTTTTGGTGGTGTGGTTTTTTTTTGGTTTTTTTTGGTGGGTTTTTTTGGTTGTTTGGTTGGTTTTGGTTTCGTTGGTTTTTTTGG
>JAAGNO010028613.1:0-27459 GCA_033439905.1 Ceryle rudis | reverse complement strand
GAAAGAATTGAAATCCTTACTGGTGCAGTGAAATTAATAAATAATAAATAAATTTAGTTAATCCAGTGTGAATATCAGAATAAGTGTTCTTTAGTAGTCTCTTAATATGTGGATTTAATAATATGAAGAGACTCAGAGATTAGTATCCCATCTTAGATATAAAGTGATCCCAAGAATTTACAATCTGTATAGACAGAACAGAGGAAGGAAGAAGAGGGAAGCTCAGAGAACTGAAGTGACTCTCCCTGATCATACCAGTTTCTTAATGTTGGGGAGTACTAAAAAAAAACCCTTTTTTTTTTTTTTTCCCTCACAAGCCAGAGCCCTGTCAATAGATACACATGGTCTTTCTAATCTATCAGATTTGTTACCACATTCTTTTTACTAAATATTTAATGTGAGTTTTTAAATGCTTTTTTTTTTACACAGCTCAAACTCCCGATCTACTTAGTTTTGTGGACAGTCCACTTCTTTTTAACAGCTCTAGTTAAAACTAGCAAAAGATAATAAATGTTTTCTGTGATTATGTAGCTCTTATCTAGAATGTTATTTTTGTGCAGACACTTGATAATACAGTGTGAATTTAAAATAGAAAAGGAATAAAAGTGGAAGAGAATAATATATCTGTACATGGCTAAATGCTGTTTTCAAAAGGGAACAGAAAACAATCAGAAAGACAATAAATTGACCAAAGAACTAAGATTTTCCTGTGGTGGTTATGATACAGATAAGACTGTTGCAACAGTGCTAAAACTGTAACAAAAAAGCAAAAGACAAGTCAATACTTGACAAACTAAGGAACAGGGGTTTCAGAAGAAGTCTAGAAATATTAAATAGAGAGTTTTCAAAGACAAAGGGAGAAAATGTAAGCTAAATCAAAAAAAGGAGTAAAGAGTTCTTTTGAGGACAGTGCAGATTCAGTTCTTCTGTCTGGGATGTTTAAGAGGAACGCTAGTAGTGTTGAACAGCTTTTTCCAACTATGGCATGAAGAGAGCTAGAAATAGGAGAAATTCCTTAAGAAGGCAGTTAGAAAGAAAGGAAATAATCAGTATTTAGCTTTCACTAAAGATTATTCAAGATTATTTCCCTGCATTCTCTTCCTACATCTGGCTATTTAATTTTAATTTTCCTGTACAGCAACATGGAAGTTGTTTGATGCCAGAAAACTCACATAACACATCATTGTAAGCTTACAGAATAAGGATTTTAACAAAGATTATATTAAAGTGATATATGTAGACAGTGCAGTAGGAATAAGATTTGGCAGATTTCAAGATGTTAGGAGCAATTAATCATAAAAGAAATATCGAGAGTGATGCCCAGTACAGGGAAATATTGAAGATAATCTTTGAATCTCTACTGAAAGCCTGCAAATGTTTGTAAATTTAATTATGCTTCTATTGTCCAAACTAAACACTTCAGCTTATGAGATATTTAGGCTTTGCAAAGTTAGGAATCATCAATCAAAAACTAGTAGATGCTGTATTTGAAAGTGACTGAAAATAGAAGTCTAAGCAAGAAAAGAGAAAGTTACATGATTGGATTTCTTCATACTGTCCCTATCACTTGATATAAATTGAGGGCATTGTTCTTTGGTAGAAAATCCAATGCAAGTTCATTGCTTGCTATTATTATTACTGATAAGCCTTTTCCTTAGTTTGGTTCCCCATAAACAGTGTGAGACTGGCTGATCTACTTATGCATTTTGAATGTATGTTGGTGTGTGATTAGTTTAATAACTTGCTAAGCGGGGCCAGGTAATCAGCTCCAACTCAGCTCCCTTTTTCACCGCACGCTAATTTACATGGATATAATCACTCCGGCACACAGGGTCCCATTGGTATTTGGAGCAGTCTGCACAGTTTATTCATACATGGTTGTGTCAAGTTACTGCATCTTCTCTTTTAGTTACCATCTTTCACTATTTTTGTGTTACTGTAGAGTTATAAGTTTTTCTTATTGTAACCTATGTATATTTAGTAAACTGTACTAACTGAATTTTCATGACTTTTAGCTATGTTTAGGGTGTCATTAGGATTGCTTTCTAAAGTGGACTTAAAGTAGGACATGAAATGTCTCTTCTTTAATACAGTATTTCTTAATAATGGGACTTTTTTTTTTTTTAATTCAGTGCAGAAGATATACCATTACAACGCCCATATCCTGGAAACAGCAAGTTTCTATCTTATCTTTAAATCACCCAACTGCTTCTAGTCATTTCACAAAGCATTATCTTCCATCACAACCATTAATTTGTACTGGACATCTATAGCTTTTACAAATAGGGAAAACATCTGATGCAAATGGATAAATAGAGATAGGATGTCCCAAGGTGTGGTCTAACTTATATGATAGTAGTAGTCTTTTTTCTGAACTTGCTTCAAAGAGGAATTAACTAAAGCTAATAGTTTTAGATTTATCCTACACAGTTTTCTTTTACACCTATACTGTTTTTCATAAAAATTTATTCTGTGGCTTTTCAGAGTAGAATGACAGATGTATGTTTCTGAGATTTAGGATTTCTTAATTGAAAGGTTCACATCACTAGTAGAATGTAAACCACTTGCATTTGACCAGAGGCATCACACACTGAAGTGCATCTCAGAGCTGAGAATCCCCAGAGCTACTGTTACTGGTCTGAGGTAACAGAAAACATTGGACTTCTGATATATAGAAAAATAATATACAGACTTGGATTGGTAGAGGCCAAAAAAAGTGTGAGGTTGTCCATAGATGAATAAGATTAGGAAAAAATCTCTAATCTTAAACACATGAATACCAAACTTTCTTGCTGTTTCTCACTGAAAATTATTCCTTTTAAACATAATAGAAACTACTGCCTTGTTATACACATCTTAAAATTTAATATTATCTTCAGGTAAACACACATATGCATTATGTAAGTATGTTTATGTGTATTGATTTTTTTTTCCTCCTTTTTTTTTTTCTTTCTCCAAATTACATTGTAGGTATGACTGTAGATGATAATTTCTAGAACAATTTTCATATATGCTTTTCATAATTTTTACCAGAACAGCTCCTCCAAAAACCTAACGATTCTGAAATTTGTTCATGATTTTCTTTTCTCCTTCAGACGTATTTAAGAAAAAGCAGTTCTTGCAGTAAAAAACATTGATACAGCAATCCTGATGACAAATCTTTTCTATGCTGCTTTATACCATGGGAAAAAGAAAGTAAACAAAAACCCAAACAGAAAAATGTCTGCAGTGCAGATGTAATGACAGGGGCTTGCCCCTTTTAAAAAGTGACAGAGGTTTTTAGTTTTTTACAAAGCATATTTCTATCTTTCAAGAGAAGAGGTCCTAAGATTTTTTATTATGGGAGCCAAAATTAAAACAAGTCTAAGTGGTTGCCAAGGCCGAAAGTAGGGTGCAGCTGGTCTTTCATATAGGATTTATCCTTAGATTACTATATAGTAACATGCTAGAGTCATAAATAAATATTAGTCATTAAGAGGTATTTGTTTCACAGTCTGACTAAATGCTGTGAAGCATCCCAGACATGTCAAAATTTCCTCTCAAAGTAGAGGAAAATTTTCTACTGTGGAGTCCATGGTAATTTAGAATCATAGAGATGTCTCAGTTGGAAGGGACCTCCAGAGGTCATCTGGTCCAACCCACCCACCTGCTGAGAGCAGGCACATCCTCAGCTAGAGCAGGTTGTTCAGAGCTCTGTCAAGCCCCACCTTGAATGTCTCCAGGGATGGGGCCTCAACCACCTCCCCAGGCAACCTGTTCCAGGGCTCCACCACTCTTGTGGTAAATAACTTCCTCCTTATTTCTAATCTAAATCCACTCCTTTCTAATGTAAAAGCATTTCCCCTCATCCTTTCCCTCCAGGCCTTTGTAAACAGGCCCTCTCCAGTCTTTTTATAAGCTCCCTTCAGGTCCTGGAAGGTGTCTATTAGGTCTCCCCAGAGCCTTCTCTTCTCCAGGCTGAACAATCACAGCTCCCTCAGCCTGTCCTCGTAGGAGAGGTGTTCTAGCCTCCTGATTATCTTTATGTCCCTCCTCTGGACCCGCTCCATCAGGTCCATGTCCTTCCTGTGCCGAGGGCTCCAGAGCTGGATGCAGTATTCCAGGTGAGGTCTCACCAACTTCTTAAACTGAACTGTTCTTGGACAGTTGCCCCCTTGCTGTGCTCTTTGCCTTGTAGCATGTGGGCAGTAGGGAGGATGATAGGCTGTTTCTGGTACACCAGCTCAGCTGTCCTCAGAATTTTTTTCCAACAGCTCCCCTGTATACGAGAGTTGAGAGTGTGAAGTTGGTGTGCTTCCTGCAATAACTAAGACTTGCACTGCAACTGCAAATTCCCTTCTCCTCTTCCAGAATCCCTCACCCTTTCTCTCAGCAGCAAGCCTCAGCACAGAGCTGGCACTTAAGCAATAGCTTTTAATATGCCTGCCAGTGGTGATGTCTCCCAGAGCTGAGAACTATAGATGCAGAATGTTTCTTTGTACAACACAGGAATTTTGTATGAGCTGTGTCTTATTCTGGCTGCCCTAAGAATTGTCTTTATCAAAAGATTACACTTCCCATTGTGTTTATCTTATGGAATGCCTTTACATTTTTATGCCATTGCGAAGTTTTTTAATTTCTTTGTACTTGAAAGGCATAAAATCAAAAAGATACACTACTTTTGAATAAGCCATGACAAAAAGCATAGTTAAAGTAGCTAGGCCAAGCATGCATTTTGTCAAAGACTTTTAATTATCTTTTTAATTATCTTTTTAAAGCTAATTTACCTTTCAACCAGGCCTTCAATGACAGGTGATGTGTCCTAGTCTAAGATGTCACTATAGCTCTTATGATATGTCTCTGACAGTTAAGTGTCTTTCCTGTTGCCTTTAAAGCAACCACTTTGGAGCAGGCTCACTGAGGAACTGATGCCTTTGAAAGGTAATGATACTTGTACATGTGGTCCTTCTGGACTTTCAGGCTTGAAATCAATCCCTGAGAGCTGAACATCTGTGGTAGCACACTGGGGTATTCACATAAGAAAGATAATGAAAGAATATCTTTGTTCTGTTAAAGGTGATTAAGAGGAAAACAGTACTAGGGATGGCGACAATTTTAAATAAGACTTCACATTTATTCATGATTTTTTTTAAAACGAACTTGAGAACTGAGTATACAATGGTAAATATAGGATTTATTCAGTATTAATGAGGTAATATGATTTATATACCTTTAATATATTAAAGGTATATTTGATATATCATGCTCATTTATTTCTGGGATTACTATCTTTCTAACAGAAATAGTCTTAAAAATAATTTTATTTTATCTACCTCATTGGTTGTGTAATTAAGCTATTTTTCAGTTTAATATGCAAACTGTATGTTCAAGCATATTGTATTCTACCTTCAGATTAATCCATTTTAATTGTCTACCTCTTCAGAAGAAAAAAACTAAACAAACAACAAATTTACAGAAGAAACATCTGAAGAGAGCAATTCCTGTGTAAACTGCATTTCTATTTGAAAATGTAAGATACCAAACAGGGCTGCCTTTCTTTTTTTTAATGGCATTTTAGCATTTGCAGCTATGCTTACAGTAGTGCATACAAGCTTTTGGGCATGGTTTAGCATATGTAGAACATTAAGGATTAGACTGTTTTATGCTTTTCTGCTTTGTCAAAAGAAATGTTCAATTATTGTTAGCTTTCTCAGTAGGTGCCCTTCTGCAGTACTGCAGACTGAAAAGTGTTATGTATTTTCCTGTGCCCTTTTGAAACTTGGTCCAACTTGATTCCCCTAATAAACTAACATATTTTGAAACAATTCAGATGTAGCAATGCTTCAAGGACCTATGGCCCACATGAAATTTTGTGGGGCTTGGTATGTGTACAATTAAAAATCTGTGCTAAGTGTGGTAGCCCATTTAAAATTAATAACAAAAGCAATCTGTAATTGCTCACATTGTATGACTGCTGGTGAGATTTAGGTTGCATCATCCTTCCTGCAGCAGGTGTTTCAGAATTGCTGTCCTGAGAAGAATAGTAATGTTGCATTTGCCCTAACCACAAATAAATCAGTTCACTTGTAAACCTGTACATCTGTATATTTTTGAGTGTCATAGCATGTAGGATTGCATTTGCATATAAACAGATTAAATTTTCTTATCTAATTAAAAATGTCTGTGATATGCATTTTGCTTGTTCTGATAACTTATATAAACTATAAACTGCATTACTGAGAAAGACATTCATTCTGTCATGTCTGACAGACCTCAGATACTCGTGTATATATGGAATTTTGTCAATTAGTAGCCCACTTGAGAAAAATATATCTGAAAAAAAAAGACTTTAGTTGTTATGGTTAAATGACTGGATATATTTTGGACTTCTATGTGTCCCTCTCAAGTTCACCTGCGAAATGACAAGTGTGACTTGCACCCTGCTGAACTGAAACAGGAGAGCAGAACCACACTTAAATTTCTTCACCTTCTAATCCCCCCTTCAGCAATAGAGCTAATGTGATAGGCCTAAGCGTAAACTCTTACTAGTAGTCTCTGACAGAACACACTCAGTGATATAAAAAGTAACATTTTTGAAACAAAATACAAAATGAGATAGCAACAGCAGTAGTTTCTTTACAGCTGATGCCCTTGCTATTAGATTTGATTGTTTGAGATGCTCTTTATGTAGGTCACCATTTTGTCTTTCCTACTTTGTCATGCTTACAAACAATTCTTATTTTGCCCTTTAGCAAGTCAAGAATTATAACCACACAGAGAGCACATAATAGTTGTGAAAAAGAACACTAATATTTGCCATTTCCTCACAGCGGTATGAGCATGTCTGGGGGAACAGAGGGAAGGTCCCTATCAGTCTCCTCTATTCATGCTGTTTCAATAGCTATGACCTGTGACAGCATGCACTGAGCCAGAAAACAAGAAAAAGTTGAACTTTATAGACTAATACATGGACAGTCCGTAAGAAATGGAGTTAAAATAAAATATGTGACTTTTAAAGTATTTTTCAGTGTGGCTTTTTGTCTGAGTAATACATGAATCTATTACATGAATTTCAATATTATGACACAATTGAATTACAGTAGCATCAACAAGATTGTCTAAGAGCAAGTGCTTAGAGTATCCTATTAGTTAGGGTAGGAATAATTTCCTTAAAGGTATACACATTCAGTCCCTCCAGCAGAGGAAAGAATTAAGTGTACATCCTCAGAGCCTGGCAGGGCAATACAACAGTTATTGTATAAACAGATTAACAAATTCAGAGCAAAGTTTTTATGTATTTCTTTCTTTATTGCTTGTTTCTGTAAACTAAGCACTTCAGAAATATCAATGAAGATATTAGATTGAGTCAAAATTACATTTTTAAGATGACAGAGAGCATATTATTTTCAAACAGGATAAAATAATCACATTAGCAAATGTAATATTTTTTTACATTTTACCATCAGGCTCCCTCACAAGTATTATTATTATAATTCTATTAAAAGTAGTGCCATACTTTCATAACTAGACACGTTTGCATTACGTGCTACTACCATTGTCTGCCTTAGAAGCTATAACTAAGTTGTTCTTGCAGACTATTTGTGATTAGGTGATTCTAGTTATGTAAGTCATGTTTTTGTTTGTTATAAACTGTAAGTTCACCTCATTGTGTTTTCATGGATGAATTTCTCTTAGATCCTCTTGTCCACTTGGTAACCTGCTGCTGGAATTTGCTAAGAACTTTTATTTCTACAGCAGATGCAAAATTAATGGCCCATATACAATTCTGGCTTTTAATTTATCTCAGATAGTTGATATTCTTGCATTCTAAGCATTCATTTATGAGCTCGTTTTTACTAACTAACCAGCAAAGGACTAATTTGACATTGTTACTGAATAGGCAATAGATATTTCTTGTCCATTGTAGTGAATTATTTGTTATAGTGTCTACTGTCTCTGTCAAATTATTTCCTTTACTTTCTCTGTGGGCACAGTAAAGTCCTAATTGTTCTTGACATACTCATGAAATTATAAATATTAGGGAGCTACTGTTTGTGCAAAAGACAGATAGCATCTATATGTCAGAGAGTATGTGTGTGGAAGAAGCGTAACTGAGAGATTTGGATGAACTTTCAAGGCATTATTTATTTCTGGTTTTATTTCTGGAAGTATTTAAAAGACATGCAGGTGTGGTGCTGAGGGACATGGTTAATGGTGGACTTGGCAGTGTTAGGTTTGCAGTTCGACTCAGTGGTCTTAAGGGTCTTTTCCAGCCTAAATGATTCTATGAACTCCCTGGGAGACTCCTGCATTTTGGGGTACTTATGGATTACATGCAGTTTCCCTTATTCTAAGTGAAAGTAATTTGGGATGCCAGGGTTTGGTGTGGGTTTTTTTGTTTTGTTTTGGTTTGGTTTTTTTTTAACTAAGGAAAACCTTATGGAGGAAAGGCATTAAGAGATTGATTAACCTTTTTTTCAAAAACAAACAAACAAACAATTGAGGTATTCATGTTAATTCCCTCCAAAACATTATAAGTATTTGCAAGAAATCCACTAATGTGACCCACTAAGTAAGGAATAATTTTCCTAGCAAATAGAAAAAAACATATATGTCACTGTTAAGCTATACTAATTCTTGATTATGCATTTTATTTAATTTCTCAAGTATAGTTCTTCCAGGTTTTGAAAGCCGCTGCTGTAGCCATGTGAAAATCTGGCTGATGTGGAAATTGAATGTCCAGGACATGTTAACTGCAGACTGGGTTTCCAGATTGTTTAAGTGTCAGACACTGGTAAACCTCCCTTGTATATATATATATATGCACAACAAAATAATTTTCAGAGATGACAAACTCTGCAAAATTTGAGTGGATTTTCACAGAAAGAGTAGAAACCATGTTTCTATATGTAAAGTGACTCCTTCAAAAAATGCCATTCCCTGCTCCAGATGTGTTACAATTTCTTAGCAAAATATCTAAAAACTGTTACTTTAAGAAAAATGTATATTTTCTTAAGGTAGCTGTTAATGGATTCCTGTGGCTAGAAAATTACAGAAAAGGGAAGACAACTGGCTTCGACAATTTTGAATTGGAAAGTTAGTTTAGCAAAGATAGTAGCAAATGTCAGTGAGTTTTAAAATGGAAACAAGCAGGCTAAATTAAAAACCTTTTACTTTCCCCTTTATTAACTCTCTTAATAAATCTCATATGCTGCTAGTATTGCAAAAACTCAAGTTTCTATGTCTTTTTAATTTGTGATCCCTGCCTTTTGTACATAAGAGGAGATAAAAATGCAAACAATATTGTGAAGTGTCAAATTAAATTTAAAATATTAATTCCAGTGATTGTTCATTTAATATACCTTAATTAAATCATAAAAGTATAAATATGCAAAAATAATTTGAATGCTGTTACAGTATTAGCAGAAAGGATTGGAATAGTGCTATTATCTCCATGTTTTACTAGTTTTTATGCATTAAAAATAAATGAAATATATTATTGCAATATTTATATTTGCTAATATGCCACTGATCTTGACTTCAAACCATACAAGGATTTGCGTAATGCATCAAACAATGTGTTAAATTTTTTATTTAGGTAGTTTATATATATGTTTATGAAGCAACAATCCATCAGTAGGTAATTGAGATTGTCAGAAATGAGAATGTATCTGGCTAGTGGTCATTTTCCTTTTCTATGAGCTGAGAAAACGGTTTAGAAGATAATTTGTGGTGTCATCTCTCTGTTTAATATCACACTTCAGTTCACATCCAGAATTTGAACTGATTTGCAATGGACTGGGACATACTTTTCCTTTACATTGAAGTATCTGTCAGACTTCATATTACTGTTTACTGAATATTAGACTGTCTATAGTAAGCTTACATATCCACAAATATTTTTTCTCTTGACCAATATAGTGTCCTTTTTTTTAGGTGATATTTTTCTGAGTCCTTGGCACATGCTTGTTTACATGTACTGAAAGGTCCTTGCTTACACCTTTTCTGTTTTATACTAAGGTATATTTATTTTGTTCACTGAACTTTTGACCTGTATTTTTCTATGAAGACTAGAGAAATCTCACTCCCATGCTTCTGTTTTAACTGGTTTGCTTAATTTCCTACCAATGAATTTACAGAAAGTTCATGTAGCATTTTTTCTTTATTACTCCTTTATTACTCTGTCATGGTGGGTTTGATTAAAAGTATGATTTGTAAGTTCTGTGTTGTTGATCTGTTCTCAAGAATCTGTCAAAGAGTACTCACTTTTCAATAGCTAGGTGAAGCAAGTACTACAAGGATTCCTGTGTTCTGTGTGTTTAGAATCTTCAGATCAAAGTTCATTTTTTTGAGTTAATGTCCATTTGTCAGAATTCATGTTTGTATTTATGCCAGAAATTGGAAATTATAATTGAAATCAAACTTTGAAAAGCATTAATTTTACCATTTGGAGATATTTTTGTTTGGTTTTGTATCAAATACTGTTTGCTTCCTCTTTAAGGAGGATATTTTTTTTCATTCTAAATATGAAGATGTAGGCTACAGAGTCCCTCTTCTAGAATACACATAAACATTGTTATTACACTTTGAAAGTGATATGAGTGGGGAGACATTGGAACAGACTGCCCAGGGAGGTGGTGGAGTCACCATCTATAGAGCTGTTAAAAAATTGTGTAGGCGTGGCACTTCAGGACATGGTTTAGGGGTCGTGATAATGTTGGGTAGATGGTTGGACTTGATGATCTTAAAGGTCTTTTCCAACCTTAATGATTCTATGATATTGTGTTCAAATCAGTATGACTGTACAATATGGCAATTAGTATTACATTGGTTTTAAGTGTAAAATGTGTATTTTAAAATATCATAGTTTTTGCTTAGGCTTCACATAGCAGTCACATTGTAATTGCAATAGACAATGCTTTTTTCCTAGAAGATGTTTTACAGATACAGCTAAAGAAAACTCATCTAAAATAAAGGTTTTGTATGTCACTGTTGGGGATATATGCAGTAATAAATAACATACAGGACACAGAACCTAGTGTTCTATGACTAGTTCTATGAATTTTAATTTTTTTTTTCTTTTTTTTTTTAAATGCACATAGCGTGTATGAAACATGAGAAATATGCATATATAAACTGCTGTCCGGTCATTTTCAATTGGCGATGCATCATAGTCCCTTACATCCATGCTATTTCAAACTTGTATTTCATGCATATTAAAAAATGTAGCTCCTAATAATGAGAAAACTCATAGAAAAGTTGCAGTACAGTAAGTAAAATAACAGTAATTCCAGGGAGCTTGGAGGGTTTACAAAGGCTTTTGTGGTTTTAACAGTTAGAATGAATATAAAGACGTGATTAGTGTTCCTGGTAAGATATTAAAGTAAACTTCTTTAAGGTAAAGATATTAAAGTTAAGATACACTTTTTCATAGTGTAAGTGATATATACTAATTATTGAATATTAGAAAGAATTAGAGGATTACTTTCACTAAACTCTGCATTTATCTGCACCTTATTTGTCAACAGAAATTAGTAAGAACAACCTGATAAAGTTTAGCATCTGCAAATATGGCAGACAATATCTATGAAATTGGTTTGGTTTAGTATGGAATACATGAACACAAAGCTCTTCTCATTGAATATTAATGGAATTTGATTTCATAATTTCTTATTTTATTGAAAACAGAAATTGCTCACACAGATCTGCCATAGGTTTTGCTGGAATCTAGTGAAAATCTGTCCACTTCATCATTGTGATCAGGACTTTATTATATATAACTCATTTTGTATTTATGAATATATAGAGAAATAAACTTAGTTTTCCTAAAAGGACTAAAGAAGTTTTCCTAAAATGACCTAAATGCTTACTTTTTATGTATGGTGATGTTCTGTGTTACCTTTTTGCCTTGCATTAGGAGAATGAGATCAAATGCTTACTCTATGGCAGAGCTTGGAATGGAAAGTTATCCCAGTTCCAATGAACTTGATCAAAAAGTCTTTTTTAAAGTAAAAAGGTTATTATGAAAAAGAAAATAAATGGACACTGGTCAGCTTTAATGCCTTTGCATTTGCCTATCTGTATTTTACCGTAACACCTGTATTATGGAAAATTTATTTTTTATTGGTTAATACAAAAGAAAAAAAAAATTCAAATAATGGTGGTCAGGAATGATGCTGTAGGATGCATAAGCATATTTTTTGTGATTCTGGCTTATCCTCATTTAGGAAATAGTCATACTAATCCTTAAGATTTGGCATATTTTTTAAAGGAAACTGCATACAGTGAGCCTGCTAGAATATGGTAGAGTAATTAAAAGTGAACACTGTCTGGAAGAGAGGTCTCTTCTCACCAGTTGCCTGTAGGCTCATATCATAAAAGCAAATCACGTCATAGTTAATGGTTCGGTTAGAAATCCATGTATATTCCAGGAAATGTTGTTAAATTAGTTTCCTGGTAGCTAGAAGGGATAAAATCTTTGAATATTAATGAAGTTCTATATTAAAAATGAGGATATGTGGTGCTTACCATTTCTTTGATTTTTTTGATATTATTTAAAGCTACTGAATTCCAAGCTGAGAGATATAGAACTTTTAGGGAACTACAACAATTGATTTTGCAGTAGCTTCTAAATTTCAAGTTAATTTGTGTGATTCAATTGATTCAGTGACATTTCCCTCTCAAATGAAAGACTGCTTCTGCTTAATAGACTGTAGCTTATAAATACCTTGCATTTTCAGCAACTCAAAAGAGCAGTTACTTGTTTGCATGACACAACTCTAATAAAAATTAGGCTTTGTCTTTATTAAGTTTATTTCAGATTTATTGCATTGACAATAATAGAATCTGACTTAAAATTTCAATATATATCCATGAAATATACTATACCTAGAAAGTACAACACCTGGAGAATTGTTAAAGACATTCTAACACGCCTTACCTGCTAAGACTTAAAATTGAAAGGTTTGCTAAGCCTTTACAGTAAATAAGTTCCATGTTTGTGACCAGACTTCTGAGATTTAAAAATGCATGATGCTTTTCTACTGCCCTTTTTCTTTTTGACTGATAGTTTTATTTTCTGTCTGTCACAAAACATTGTTTCACAAGTATACTTTTATATTTCTTTAAATAACTTGTGTTCAACTGAAATAAAAGTTCAAAAAGGCATTAATTACACACTGATATGTTGTTTCAGTACCATGAAGATTTTTAACAGTTTTAAAGTCATACAAATTTCATATTTATATTTTACTGGCCACAGTTCCTTGATGTTAAATATTATATGTCAAAGATTTCTTATTAGCAAAAGAATTAATTAATGAAGGCATTCTATGTAGTATAACAATATGACCTATCTAAAAAAAGAAAACCAAACCCACCAAACTATGACCAATTATATTTTCTCTCTTTGGAGCAATAAAATCATTATATGTATAAATGTCTGTATTTTATGTGTTTTATATTCATCCTGATGTGGCACAGGAAAACACCTGAGTGTCATTTTAAGGGGCTTCACGACTGGAAATCTGAGTACAATTTATCCTACTGTGCTAACAGTAAATCAACCATGTTGGTGTGTACATGACTCCTGAGCTTTTACTTTTTCAGATACGTTAAAATGTCTGTTACACAGCTTACCAAGGTGTTCACCTGGCATGTCACAGTTTATACCCTCATAAAATGTGCAGTGTTCTGCTAAACTTTGCTAGTGAATACTGTTTATGCCAAGATGCAGAAAAAAACCCCAACAAAATCCTAAGTTAATTTACTTCATTCTTTTGTTGGAACTTCTCTAAGCAATTAGTATTGGTGGCTTTTCTACTACACTGACATAAGATGTTTTTCCCTTCTGTTCTCTTTCCCATCCCATTCCTCGTTACATGGTTTATACTGGGGGTTTTTATGCATCCTTATATATTACTGGTGATTTTTCTAACACTCCAGAGAACCTGCAAGGAAATGTAATGGTCCTTTTTTCAGTGATCACCCTTAGCAGCTTTATACTTCTCATTCCTATTATGCTGGCATAATCTTTTTGTTTATTTTCTGAGACCTTATAGGTCAATACCCAGAGATAAAGTTACCTTTGGATTTTTCCAAAGCCAAGACAAAGGTAGACAAAGGCTTTTCTAAAAAAAACCCAAAACCAACCAACCAAAAAGAAACCACCAAACAAACAAAAAAACCATACACACAAAGCAAAACCAAAAATAAACAACAACAACAAAAAACCCCACCAAAACCCCTACCACCACCACAAAAAACCACAAAAGCAAAGCAACCAACCAGCCAAGCCAGTAAACCCCACAGACAAACAAACACAACACCACTACCAACAACAAAGAAGTTGTTGTTACAAATTAAGCCAGATATGGTAAATGGAGAAAAATCAATAGACCTTTGGGAAAACCTCTTAAGAATTTGAGTAGTTTAAAAAGTTGTAGGAAGTGGGAGAAGGGAAGGTTAGGAAGGTTAGTAAATAACTTGTTTGTGTTCACTGGGTTAAGAAACAGGTTGACATGAGTGTGATTATGTTTGCATCTGCCTGGGACTGCAATCCTAGCTTTGTGTTAACAGAGTGCCTTGAATCCTAGTTTCATGTGAGCTAGAGACTATACTGTGAATGAGAGTGTGTTGAGACAGTTGGTGGAGCATGAGAGTGTGCTGGGTATAAGCTGGTAGATATGTTCCCTTGTTGCTTTTAATGATTCTTCTAGGAAGTTCTTTAAAGATATTTAATAATGAATACTGCATGACCTAACTAATCTGTACTAGTTCGTCTCTACCCTTACCATTGTAAAGATTTCCTGTTACTTTTCAAATGTGTTAAAGCCCACCGTTTGTTACTCTTTCCATCAGGGACAGGGAGATCCCTTTTAGTAGAAATCTTTTGTGCATGTGAAGATTTCAATCCTTGTCTTTCCTTAAAAAAAATCTTTCTGAACAAAAAGAAAAGAGAAATATTTATTTATCAGTAGTTGTTTTCTGAACTTCAAATTCATACTGGTTATACTAGTTTTTCTGTTTTCATAAGTCTTTGCATCCTTGCATAACAATTAGCTACTTTGTGGGTTTGTTTGGTTTTGTTTTTTTTTTACTTTTCTTCTTGAGTTGTTCTTTCTCCCTCTTCAGAATTATGTGCTTATTCTACTCTTAAACTAGATTATCCTAAGTATCTCCTCTGCTTAGCCCCAGCTTCTTTCTTTGCCAGGTCTTTGAACTAATGTAATTATAATAATCAAATAACATTCTTAAAGCAAATATAATTTATCTTCACATTAGAAGTGAAAACAGTATTTTAAAAGTGTGTTAGCATTCTAAGCAACCAAATCACTTCACTATATAATCTTAAATTATACCAAATTTATTCAAGTCAGTGAAAAGTTCCAGTTCCTTTTGCTTGCTATTAAAACTTCTAAACCAATTATATAGTAACTCAGAAGGTGTCATCTTCCCATAAATTACCAAAGATTCTGCTTGTGATGATGGTCTGATTTTGAGTTTTACACCAGTTTACAAAATTTACATCAATTGAGACATGTTAATCTTCTTGACTAAAAATAATAGAGTCAGGCAGTAAAAGACAAAATAATACTTTAAGGGCAGAGTTTTGAGAAAGCTGTGCAATACAAATATGTCTGAGGTGCAAGCCACTCCCAAACACATAGACCATTCTACTTGAAACCTACCAGTCCTCCTCAAAGATGCTCTGTTTATTCTCAATGGCTCATTTTGACAGATTCCTTATGAAGTAGCTTGTTTCATCTCCTAAGTGTTCATTTCATCCCACCTCTTCAATTAGTAATCAGTGACTTATGATGCAAGTCTGGGGTTCTTTTCAGTGTGTGTCTACATAAACTTACTAAAGAAGAAAAGGTCAAGAAATGTAATTGAATTTCTGTTCAGAATTTTGAATTTTCTTAAGCTTTGCATACTTCGTGTTCACACATGTCATGCTACCTGCAGAGAGTAAAAAGGTAAGGAGAGATGAAGTCTATTGTCAAATGTATTGCCTGCATTATTTTTGATTTTTGTGGTCTTGGTTATATCTAAATTTACTATTGTCACAAGTGCTTGGTATCTGGATGGCATACTGGCATATGCTCTGAGTCTACTCCCCATGCCACAATTTCCTCAGAGAAACAGTTTAACATGTAAACTAGATGAGACCCTCAGTCCTGCCCCAGTGTGTACTAGCAGATAGTTCTGGGTGTTGCCAATAGATAGCTGATAGCAGGTTAAAGTGATTTTTATGAAAGGGTAAGTGCAGAACATAATGCAAATGGAGACTGGAAAAAGTCCCTTTAGAAAGGGAATAACAACATTTTCCATTTATATTTTATCATCCAGCTGCAGGGGAGAAGGAGGAGTTGTGACATCATCATATTAAGGTATTAAGGGTTTATGAAGGGCATCAGGAATATTTTGAGTTAAAAGGATATGTTCTTTTTTCCAAATCCCATAGACATTGTAGATCTGCTGCATGATTTTTTTTGAAGCTGTTACTTGGTAGATGGAGGTGAGAAACTGTCTTTATGGAGTAAAGGTGTCTAACTGAGAAATGGTGTTATGACATCATACTGTGATGATATTAACAGCATCGAAGACTGAGCTTCAAAATTGGAAGATGTAAACATTTCTTTGAAATAAGGTGGCTGTGATGTTAACATACTGTCTTCTTTGTACAGTTCTGGAGAAAGTTTAGGGGAAAGGAATATTGTTTATGGGGTAGTGGTATCTGAGTTGCCACTGTAAAGTGGGGGTCTTCACTTGGAAAGATGTCTTTAAAGTCAGAATAATAAAAAGACAGATTCTAGGATTTAGTCTTATAAGAGATCAGACATGTTTTCAGAGCTTTGTTTCCTGCTCATCAGAGTTAATTCCAAAACCAAAAATCTGGTTTTGATTTTACGTTTTAGAAAGTTTCCAAATTTTCCCAAGTGACAAAAGGTTTTGGAGATGTAGTCATTACCTAGTTTAGGACAAGTCCTAAAGAAAAGGAACCCTAGATTTAGATTGTAGATTTTCATCTTGTAGGATGCCTTCTTCACCAATCCTGCTAATATGTATTATATTATCTTGGGGGGGGGGGAAATAATTAATATTATGTATACTTTTACACATGAAAGCATCATAATTTCATTTTAACTTGAAGCATTTTTAAGTACATCACTTTCATACATCAGCTCCAGTTTAGGTGGACAAACTAATGCAATCTTCCAACCCCAATGTCACTTTAGTACTGGCCCTCTCTATGACCTAGGTTTGATATAAAATGTAAGGCATACTCTAAATTTTATGAGAGTTGCTCTAAAAAAATTATAACATCATATCCTTTAAGAACAAGATTAATGTCTGAGGAATATTAAAATATTTTTTCAAGCAATGTTGTAAGTGATAGATTAAATCAATATTTGTTAAAATGTGAGGGTTACTCAAATATGTTCATGTACATGAAATGGCAGCTGAGGCCAAAGTTTACATTGCCATGTACTGTAAAACACTATAAAAAACACCTTAAAAAAGCTATACGTATGGATTACATTTATTGAAAAAGTGTAACTCTTAGGTAAGAAAACTCATGAGCTCAAGCCTAAAGGTGACAACACTAAATTGATAACTTCCTTGGAAAATGAAAGTGTAGAAGCATTGCCATTCCAAGGATAAGCTTTCCTCACATACTAAAATGGATATTAACATCTGCCTTTTTACATAATTTTGACTTAATAGAACTACAACTTTTTCTTAATGTGTTGGTATTTTACAGCTTTTCCCAAAGGCTACATGGAGATTTTCTACACTTGGAAACTAAATGTGGAGAGACATATCTAGAGCCTGTTAAAAAAAGATTTAATTTATAAATAGTCTTAAGTGGAGGTATGGGTCTAATTGTACAGAAAACATGCAATTTTTACCTGGGACATAGGAACCAATTAGAATTATCTAAAGACACTGTTAAAAGAAGTATCAAAAATCTTATTTTAAAATATTTATTTACAATATGTCTTTGAGCATATTGTAATCCTGAAACATTATGTCTTTGAACAGATTATTGTAAACTGGTTTTGTATCTGGAATAAACTTTGAAGTTTGTGGTGAGTCTGAAGTAATGCATTAAAATTCTGTATAAAGAAAAAAAAGAGAGAAAAAACAAAAATAGATCTGTGAATTGAATATGTTAGAGAAACTTAAATTGTCAGGAAATGTTTACAGAAGAAATGTTAGGTCTTTTTAGTGTAACTCTTACATTGCTAAAGCCAGTGAAATTTGAAAAATAAGGAATAAATCATCATATGTGCTTAATAGTTAGCCTGTTCAAAATAATTTATATAAAATTGATTTATTCTAAATCAAAAAGGAAAAACTAAATAAATATGACATATACTTACTAACTGATTATTTTTCATGAACAGCTCTTGTCCTTCAGAGATGACTTTACAGGGGGTTGGTTACTCATGGATAACATAAAGTTTGCCTCTAAGTAGAATGAAGTGTAAATTTTGATTAATCCTGTACTAGCAGTGGTGAGTTCTTCATATGTTGAAAAATATTATATACTTATATATTATAGGGAACTAGGCAAAATGTATTTTTAAATTTATATTTTACATTCTGTAATGTACAGTTATATACTATGAGAATAGCATTAAGATTACCCATTCAAAAAGAATTTGGATAGCTACTAGCTTGGAAAGTTTTTTTATAGAACCAAGAAATCAAGCTGTGTTATTCCTTTGCCTGTTATTGCTAAAAAATATACCCTTAAAGACACATCTGAGAGTGTTGTTGATGTTTTATTTAAAGATGGAATTGAATCTAATTTATTTCTTTTTATTGCTACATTGGCTCTGCAAGTATTAGATAAAAATGCTGTGGAATGAATACACACTGGATTTAAAAATATTACTTTAATTCACCTTTTTGTTTAAATATTCATACTTTTGATGCCAATATGAGAAGTCTATAAAATTAGGGTGAAGTATTTCAAATTTATTTAGCAGTATAATTTCAATTTTCCCATTGTGTCCCTATCCACCTAACGCCCAAAACACTCTATAAGTCTACAGTTTTCAGGACACCAAGCAAAATCGTCTTTCATCCACAGGGATGTGTAATTCAGCTGGATGATAGGCAGCTCTGTCCTAATCAGGAGAGAAGAATCTTTTCTATTTTTAAGCTAGTATATAACCACTGATGCTTGACGGCACATTTTACGGCTGGTGTTAACAGATACAGGATGAAAAGTAATTTTAAGGAAAGGACAAGGAAAGGGGACAGAGAAAACAGGAATTTCAGTTTGTGGCTGATATGGTAGTAATGTATTCTCATCAAAGACAGTAGAGAAAAGCATCTTGTTATTATAAGGAAGGGGATTTCACAACTGATAACTCTTCAGGACATAATATGAAGTATCAGATTAAAAGTGTATGGCTTACAAGACAGATCTGTTAAGCAGAATTTTATAACATTTTTAAAATTGCACAATAAAATGAAGAGATCATGCACAGAAGGACCAGCTTATTTGCATCACTAAAGAGAAGTAGGACAAGACACCAGACTGACTGGATTACAAAAGAATATTCAACTCTCTGGAAGAAAAACTGATGATTTTGGTGTATCATATAAGCTGGAGTGTAACTTGAAGGGCACCTGTGAAAATTCTAAACTGAAAAGTTTAGTGAAGGCTGAAGTTTAATTTTCATGTAAATTGTAATTTAGTAGTGCTGTGTTTTAAATTCAGAATTTTCTATTCACAAGTGTAATTACTGTAGATAAAAATTATTTGAAGATATTGACTTGCTATTAAGGAATGGATACAGAAATATGTCTGCTTTTTGCTTTTGTCCTTCACCCTTCTTCAAATTCAGCCTAACTACATGTAATAGAAAGTATGCAGATTTCTATGCTTCCAATGCTTTCATATTAAAAAAAAAAAAGGAATATTCTAAGAAACTAAAACTAAGTAAGCTCTTTTATCTTGATGCTGACTGAATTTGCAGTAGCTAGCATATGGAAGAATCTGGTTTGCCCTAAGCATTAATGGCAGATACTTGACCCTAACTAGCAAGGACAAAAGCCTAGTGATCAAGAAGAGACTGAAAGAGAAGATAGTGGAAATTAAATATTTAAGTAGATGCGTTCATATGTTCAGAAAATTTGTGCGTGCTTCTTTTTAGTGGTGATATCCGCGTGAAGTCCTGACTAAAATTTTTTTGTATATTTTACGAAGTCTGACAAGATCATGACCTGATGGTTGCATAAAGCAAGCTAAGGAATCTTATTTGACAGTTAAGGCCCAGAGTGTGGTGATAAGAGATACAGGCCTGAAGTCAAACCGAGTTTATCTCATAACACATTAAAGTATGGTGCTCAGGTCCTAAGAGGAGGCTTCGAATGCATTAAAAATGTCAGTGCAAGTTTAGAAAAGTGGATATATAAGTGTGAGTTTATACCTGTGTTTCCAATAGTAGTGTCTGTTTTGAGTTACTCAGAGTTCTAAGAACATCATGTTCTGGATTGAAGTGTCTAATAAAAAGGCATCATCTCAAAACAATGTCATTGACTTAGAACATGTTTGTACTAGAATAAATATTCTCTAGGGTAGAAAAGAAAAAAAAGACTACTTACTTTTTTCTGCCTGTGTTTTAAATCTGTGCAGAAAACAAACAGGCAGTTATAATGTTGTTCTGTGAGTTAGGAATGAGCTGTCTCTGTTTCAGCATGAGTGTATGACATTATCTCCATTGCTTGTGACATTTCACTCTTGTTTTAGCAGCACCTACTATCTGGTAAAGTAAAACTCTTTAAAAAAAAACCCCAAAACAAACCAAAAACCTAACAAACCCAAGCAAAATAAATGCCCAAACCTGTGACCTGCTCTATACATTAGCAAATTAAGTTCTAATACCAAACCTATTTTAAGCCATGTAAGTTCTTCAGGTTTGAAACAGAAATGCTTAGATATAACTAAAGGAAAGGTCAAGAACAATTGATGTGAATTTAATCTGATTATTTTCACCTTTTTTTAGGACGTAAAACTTTAATATGTTTTTAAAACTTTGGAAGTGACTTCTGAGTATTCCTGAGGGTAAGGACTAGGTTCTGTCTTGTGGGTTGTTTTAGCCAGAGAAGAAATTCAGAGTAAAATTAGGCTATAATTACTTGAGAATGAGGATACTTGAAATAAATTGACTTCAGGTTACCCCACTGAAATACACAAATACTCCCTTATTCACACAGCAAATTATATGGATAAAAACCTGAGGTGGGACTCATCTATAATGTCACCATTTAGTGTCAGGTTTATTGCTAAGTGGGGACAAAGCCCTAGGTTTTATGTTTTTACCAATGCAAGTGGGCATCAAAGCAAACATTCAGCTATTTTTTCACTGAGTAAAAATTGACAGAACGCTAGTGTTTATACTATTTCAAGGCTTAAAACTAAGCAATACTTGCAGGAATGTTTGTTTGGTAAAGACTGCGGCTGCAAGAGTAAATGAAGTATGCTTCTTCAGCAGAGAATTATCAGGTCCTTTCTGTGTGTTAAGAAAAGTGTTTCAATTGAAATATTTAACAATTTTTAGAGAAATGCCTGTTGAGGGCATGATGGATGTTTTCCGGAAAGGTAGTCTGTGGGTTTTGTTATTTAGGTTATCCAGAAAAAAAAGACTTGATTTTCCAAAATTGGGGAAAATTTAAAGATAAATGAATCTAAACATTCAAATGCATAAAAAGTACAAAAAGAAATTAATAGTTCCTTTAGGAAAAAAAAAAAAAAAAAGGTTTTCCATAGCTCAATATACTTGAAGTCAAAACTAAAAGGAAATAACTTGACCTCAAATCTTTGCTTTTGAGATGTCAAGAGTTAGAGTATTTTTAAGGAATTTGTGTGAACAGAATCAATGAGTTTATATATAAAAGCAAGAAGAGAAAAGGCAAGCATAACTTTGAAATTGCTGTAAATTTGAAGTACAGAAAAGTGATTTGGGAAATTTAAGAGTACAAAGAAAAAATCTGTAATCAGAGACAACAAACCACCTTTAACTCCATACGGAAAAATATCTTGGTAGCATTATAGATGTATTAACTTCTGGAACGCATATCATTGTAATGACAAGTAACAAAGCAGTTCCACAAAACTTTTGGTTTTACATTAAGGAAAAAGCGAAAGTACTCCTTGCATACATTTTCATTTCATTCTTTATCTCTCTTCATGGTAAGAATTAGCCATTTCTTCCTCTTTTTGGTTTCTGTGTAGTAACTCTTCTTCTGTATGTCTTCTAACATTCCCTCTTCTGCAGAGAAGTTTCCTTAGAAGCCTTGGGAAAAGGATCTTAGAAATAGATTTTTGGAAAACCAGGGTAGTATGTGAACCACATCTCCCTTATTCGTACAGCTGCTGACTTTGTCAAACAGTTCAAACAGTTTTGTGTGTTGTGGCTCCTCTCCCTTATTGTAGGTCTTAATAAATTTATTTGGAATATATAAACAAATGCACATCTATAATGTCTCAGGGTTATTTTTAAGTTTTCTGCTGAAACCTTAACTTGATAGAGTCCCTCTGACCAAACAAGCTCTAGGGTGGGTGTAGAAAGCCCCTGCACTCCACTATAGCAAATGCTGCCACAGATATTTTATTTAGATTTTTTTTTTCCCTACAACCTTATCTCACTTGGACACTCATTTTTCCACCCTGGTCATCTATCAACCCTTCTAAGTTTGTCAGGCTACCAGCTTCAGATGTATTTGAAAGTATTTTACTACTGCTTTTTTAAGTCTTTAGGAAGTAGTCACTTCTTTATTTGTTTTGTTTTGATTCGTTGTTTTATTGTTGCTGTTTTTATTTTTTTGTGTGTGTGGGGGGGTGTTTTTGGAGGTGTGAGGACAGGGAGGCAGCTTTGTTAATTTTTTTAATGTTCTTTTTTATTTTCCTTAATTGTGCAGTACATTCATTTCTGAATATGTTTCTTTACTTTAATAAATCCTTTAATAAATCCTTAATAAATAATAATAAATCCTTAATAAATAAATTGCTCATAAATCCTTTAATAAATCCTTAAATTTACTTTAATAAATGCTGCTTAATCACATCCTGCTTAAGTGGAACTTTACTGTTGAGATTTTCATTTGTTGTTTCCTACATGAATTTTATAGACTCCTATTGTACCCTTTCCTACAGTTTGCCTGCATTCTTGAAGGATATGATTTCCCAGCTTATGGGCACCCTTTCATTTTCTTTTGCTCTTTAACTGAGAACTTTGTTTTCTGGTTCCAGGTGACATGTTCTGTTTTGCTGTAAGGGGATTCTCCCTTCTAGCAGAAGTCACCTCTTCTCTGTATACTATTTTTTTTCACTTTTTTAAATTGTTTAAACTGAGGGTCAAGTGTATGCCAGAATCCTTTAGTAGACATTCAATTCATTTTACAGATCTTAAGATGCTGAGGCTATTCTAGAGACTGGAAGACTGTAATATTCTGCTGGTATTAAAAAACAGTAAATTGTATGCATATAAAATTAGCCTGAATAAAAGAATAAGTAAGTTAATAGAGGAAATATTCAGTGAAGATTTAAAGAATGTAATATAATTAAAGCCAGTCAGCTGCAGGTTTATTGGAAATGAAGTTATATATGCAGAATGAGGAACTGTAACAAGGAAAGAAGTAGCTCTGAGAAGAGCTAGGGTCACAGCAGAAAAGAAAAACAGTAGGGACTCCCAAGACTAATGCTGTGGTAAACCAAACTGTTAATGTTGCTCTCTAGTGTATAATTCAGGGAAGTATGAGTAGCAGGATTAAGGTTATTTTAATATCATAAAATATATTGACAAACTGGAATACTGCAAGCAATGAAATATTTGTATTTTGGAGATCAGGCTTTGTGATGAGAGACATTAAAAACAATCTCACCTGTCTGAATAAGATTACAGAGCAAATTTTATTAACATTCATGACTATGTTCTAAATACAGGAAAATGTTAGATATTTAATGCTAAATGTTTTAAATCTATCAGAGAAGGTCATCAGATTTTTTGGCTGGACATTGAAGTAAATCTAATGGAAATCAGAAATTAGACTCATATTTGAAGTCTTCCAGTAATTAGCCACCAGAACAAACTGCTAGTGGGTACCTTCAAATCAAGACTCCAAGTCTATCTGGAAGAAATGGTTTAGCAAAACACAGATTGCTTGACTGATGTAGCACAACAACAATTCTACGTAACTGAACACAATTTAAGTTCTGTGACATTCCAAAGGTCATATTATATGAACTAATATTGATTTAATTATGCTTGGTGTACTATAAAATTATAAAAATACTGTCAGACTAATATGGACTGCCTTCAGTTCAAAGATCTGTTTTCCTATGCTTCCTATGGTTATCAGTAATACACACTTCCCTATTTCTTGCCTTAATAGTAACATTCATGCAAGTTCTAATTATTTATGGGTTTCATAATCATCAGCATAAGCAGAATTAAAATTTATCATGAGCATAAACATTTGTGATAAATAAACTTCTGTGGCTTCATAAATGACCTCCAAAATGCAAAAGGATTCTGATGCATTTCAGCTTTTGTACATATCATTAGAATCTTTCCTTTTTGGACTAGATTACACAAAATGGGAATCAAATCTTCTGGATTTTTCACCAGTTTACCATGTAATTAAATGTCAATTTACAGGAGTCTATTACACTTTTTTCCTGGCCAGACTTTTACCAGTCATTGATAACAGAGCTTGGGATAAGATAGATAATGAATCTGATCTAATAGGATAATACTCATGTGTGAATGTTTTAATGTATGTATTTATCATCTTTGAGCATTCTTGGTGTCTTTAATGCTAAAGTGTTTGTTATCACAATAGTTCAGAACATCCTGTCTCAAAATCTGATGAAAAAGGCATTGCTGTATAAATCAAAGTTTGTTTAAACAGTAACTGAAAAATCTGATGTGTTTAATGAACAGCTTGTAGTTTTGAATCTATCATGGATAAGTGTTTAATAAAAAATTACTTCAGAATATTTTTTAGAATTGTCTTTGTTGAAGAAAAACAATTACAAATCAATTATATTTAAAATTCTAAACCAATGTGATAGTCTAGGAAACTAATTTGCTAAAGTGCTATTTCTGTTCAATTTATGTATATATTGATTTTGTTACTATATTGAATCCAGAGAAGAAGGGATTAGATAATGCAGTTGGTTGACAGCAATTAAATCTGTTCATCATTTCCTTTGTCTCTATATGAAAAATGACTGGCACTTCTGCAAACAGTCCAAATTTCTCATTGATTTGAATGCTTCTAGGATTGATCACCTCATGCAATGATTTGCAAGGCATTTTGTTCTTTTTAACACAGGAGGAATTTCTTCAAATTGCAAAGTGTGGTTCTCCTTAAAGATTAACAGCATACCTGCAGCACCAGAAAGAAAGATAGATGTGAAATGCAGAGCTCTGGTAAGATTACTCTAAATGTTTCATTTTGTTCTAGTGCATTAGAATAAAACCATATTTTTTATTGTTGGACTTTCTGCTATCACAGAGGATTAATCAATTTTATGAAGTGACCACACAAAATCACTTTTTGAATAATAAAACTCAATACTTACAAAGAACTTATTAAGAACTTATTTGAGCTCAGTGATACGAACTAAAATGAATGCTTAAAAAAACTTTCTTCTTTTTTATATTAGAATAATTACATTTTTATTCTGCTGACATATGCTTCTATTTTTGTATCTCAGATCAGGTTGAATTCTGTAAAAACTTCAAGTAGCTTCTGTATAATCCACAACAGAATAAGCTTCTTTTTGTACCCTCCTTACTTATGCATGCAAAATTATTATTGCCATTTAGATTTCATTAATCATTTTAATGTTTTTAATAATATTTGTATTTCTAGATAAAGAAAAACTTTCAGTCTCAAAAATTAATTAAACTGTTCGTAATTTTAGAAAAATTATTACATCATATTAAATAAGTTGTATGTTTTAAATCACCTAAGTATGTAAAGATGAAATAACTTAGTATTGCTTAATTGATACTGGTTTTATTCTCAAAAAATTTGTAATTGTATTTATCTTTGAATTATACTTTTTAAGGTTTTTAGTTTCAGAACTAATATTTTTCTTACCTTCTGTAAATGGATATTTGCTTTATCATCTAGACATCCTGCTTTCTGCATTAATTGTCAGTAGCCAACAAGTACTCATTTTAATAATGGATGCTGGTAACAGGTTTTATGAATAAAAATGACTGGTATGGTACTTTGCTGCCGAAACATTTTTGCAAATAAAAAAATGTGATACAAGTGCTAAGGGACTACTGCTTCCAGTAACAGATGCAGGGAAGGGAAAAGAGTGTCCTTGGTTCATTTTACATGTGTGTTTATCTAGTGGGAAAAAGTCCAAACCAGTAAGCATTTCTCAAAATATTTAAAATATCATTTTTCATTTATCACTTCTGGTTTGCTCTACTATCCTTGAAGTATAGTATCCTGATTGTGAACTTCTGTAGGGCTGAGAAACAGATACTGTTTTCAAAATCCTGGTGTTGGGTGAGCCACACCACCTGGTGTGCTAGTGAGGTGTCGGGTGCTAGTAAGAAATACAAAAGCTAGAGTAAGAGTTTGTGATTTGAAAAGAATAGTGTAGGCTTTTATCATATAGGATTATGCATTGTCTTATATAGTTTTCTGATCTGAAAATACTGTTAAAATGGCAAAAGGAAAAGCTAGACTTTAAGTATATTATTGACAATCCAGTTCTGGTCTCCCCAGTTCAAGATGGGGAAATATTAGAGAGAGTCCCATGGAGAGCTATGAGGATGATTAAAGGACTGGAACATCTCTCTTATGAGGAAAGGCTGAGAGACTTGGGACTGTCTAGTCTGGAGAAGAGAAGGCTCAGAGGGGATCTTATTAATGTTTACAAATATCTGAAGGGTGGGTGTCAAGTAGAAGGGGCCAGTCTCTTTTCAGTGGTGCCCAGTGACAGGATGAGTAATGGTCACAAACAGGAACACTTCTTCATTGTGAGGGTAACAGAGCACGGGAACAGGCTGCCCAGAAAGGGTGTGGAGACTCCTTCTCTACAGACTTTCAAAACCTGGCTGGATATGTAACTTTGTGGCCTGCCCTGGGTGACCCTGCTGGAGCGGGCAGGGGGGTTGGACTCGATGATCTCCAGAGGTCCCTTCCAACTTCTACCATTCTATGATTCTATGACTCCTATGCATAAAAAATTCTCAATGTGCATTTTGACAATGCCTATAATTTTAAATCTAATTCAATATGAATACCTTCAAAAAACACTTGGCAGTAAAATCCAGCATACTTTCATAATGTATGGGGCACTGAAATTCTTGACCTGAATGGGGATAATTCCCTTCTAGGAAAGATGAAGGAGGTAAAGGGTTAGCTATACCTCTTCAGATCTCTGCAGAAAATGTCAGTAAAAACTTTTTTTTTTTTTTAATT